>CM075987.1:20200997-20431169 GCA_038087875.1 Malacoraja senta
CATCCCTGGAGAAAACGGCTAGGTAACATTTTGGGTCAGGACCCTTTTTCAGACAAGTTGTAGGTGGAGAGGGGATCTGGAAGCAAGACCAGGACAAGTCAGAGCTAGCAATAGATTACCTCGGGCAGGGAGGTTCCCTGATAGGCTAATTGTTGGCTAGTGACAATGTGATCTCAAGAGGGATAGATAGTTGCGAACTGTGGAACTAGTTAACCGACTTTAATGGAGGGCAGGCGGTGTAGAGTGAGGGGGGGATAGTGTTTGTAGAAGTTACGTAAACTGAGAGAATTCAACGTTCACACCACTGGATTGAAAACTACCCGTGAAATATGAGAGGCTGTTCCTCCAATTTGCATGTGGCATCACTCAATGGAAGAGGCCCAGGAGAGAATGGTCAGTATGGGAATGGGAAGGGGAGTTAAAATGATTAGCAACTGAGAGATCCAGTAGGCCTTGGTGGACTGAGCGTAACTGTTCAGCGAAACTGTTGCCGACTCTACACTGTCTCGCCAATGCACAGGAGTCCACATCTGGAATACCAGATGCAGTAGATTAAGTTAGAGGAGGTGTATGTGATGTGATCCTCTGTCTCACATGGAAGGACTATCGGGATCGCTGGATGGAGTTGAGGTAGCAATGTTACAACATTTTGATATTTTAAAAATAAAGTCTGTAATTTATCCCATCAGATAAAGCATAAAACAAAGTTTAATTTGACACATAATTCACTTTCATATCTTCAGTATTAAAAAAGTTATGGCCATTTTCATACTCGGAAATTAGCATCTTGTTCCCTATTGCTTTTCCATTGACTTAACACAAAAGCTGTGATCGAGGACAGTCAAAAGCCCATAACTTTCTTAAAAATTAAGAGAACTGAAAGAAATGTTCAGTTATTATAGATTGAAGCATTCTTAGAGAGAGAGATTAGAGATTAGAGATTAGAGATTCCTTTATTTGTCATTCAGACCTTTCGGTCTGAACGAAATTTTGTTGCCTGCAGTCATACAAATAATAATAAATGACAAAACACACAATAAACACAAATTAACATCCACCACAGTGAGTTCACCAGGTACCTCCTCACTGTGATGGAGGCAAAAGTCTTAAAGTCTCTGTCTCTTCCCGCCTTCTTCTCCCTCTGCGCTGAGGCGATCCAGGCTTCTGATGCTGTGGCCCCGCCAGGCAACGGTAAGCCAGTCCAGCGGCCGAATCCGTGCTCCGCGACGGGCCGGCTCAAACTCCGCGGCCCGGGGTGGTCGAAGCTGCCGAAGCTGCCGCCCTCCAGTCCAGCGGACGCAGCTGTAGTTGCGGGAGCCCCAGAAAAACAGGTCACCAACCTGTGACCTGCGCGCTCCCGACGATGTCGTCCACTGGGCCCGCGGCCGAGCCTCCGGATTCAGGTCCACTGGGCCCGCGGCCGAGCCTCCGGAATCAGGTCGCCACCAGTGTCCTCGGTCGCCACCGCCGGAACGCCACCGCAGCTCCGAAGCCGGCCAGCCTCGCGCTCCCGAAGATGTCGTCCACTGGGCCAGCTGCGGCCGAGCCTCCGGATTCAGGTCGCCACCAGTGTCCTCGGTCGCCACCGCCGGAACGCCACCGCCACCGCCGGAACGCCACCGCAGCCCCGAAGTTGGCCAGCCTCGCGCTGGTAAGTCCTGGCTCTGCCTCCGGAGCCTCGAGGTCGGTCGGTCGCTCGCAGTTGGAGTTGGAGGCCGGCAGCTCGCAGTTGGAGTTGGAGGCCGGCAGCTCCGCCATTTTGGCCTCAGCGCAGACGGAGGCAGAGAAGGGGGACACGACAAGAAAAAGTCGCATTCCCCCGAAGGAAGAGACAAAAGTCATGTTTCACCCCCCCACCCCCCCACCCATTCTGAAACAAATATGAAACAATCTTACTTAGATGACATGAAATTAAAGCATATAATTAGTTAGTTACCTAATTGTAGCTAATTACAAAATTCAATTACTAGATCTAAACATCTATCAATTTCTTAAGAATAGATTAACATTTTTAAATAGCGTAAGTGTCCAAATAACATTTACATAAGAATTCACAATATAACATAATTTTTAAATCTCATTGTCATGGATTTATAGGCCAAATGGAAGGAATTAAATGTTTAATACCTGTAAATTAATGGCCATTTAAATCATCTTGCGAGTGGGGTTTTCTGGAACGCGATCATTTGGAACGTTGATTTGCGGTGAATTTAACCCCATATAGGCATGAAAAATTCTGCCGTTAGTTCGGGGAAAAGAATCACCGTTTCGCATTAAAAAATTTGAATTAAAGGCCTCTTAAGAAGCACTTTTATACAAAAAAATTAACTGCTTTCGTTTACCTGTCCCGTGCGTGAAATCCGTCCCCGTTGTCGGCGTTGACGGCTTTCGAAGCTGATTTTAAAATAACTGCAGCGCTGACATTGTCGATCGAATAAATATAAAAAATACACAAAACGCCCGTCGGAACGATTTTTCAGGAAACGCTGGCACTCCAACGAAATATAATACAGGACAAGGTACGAGAAACCCGCGTTTTAACCCCGCCCCCCCCCTCAAAAGCGCCAAAATCGCGCACACGGCCAGTGGCAGAATTGCAGCGCCGCTGAAGGTAAGTATTGTAACATACCTAGTTGAGGGAGGAGGTATAAGGACAGGTGTTGCAGCTCCTGCAGTTGCGGGGAAAGTACCTGGGGAAACGGTGGTTTGGATGAGTGAACCAAGTAATTGCAGAGGACAGAAAGGGTTGGAGATGGAACGATGTGATTCGTGGTTGGATTGCATTGAAGGTGATGGAAATATCGGTTGATGTGTTGTATGCGGAGGCTGGTGGGGTGAGAGGTGACAGTCCAGGGGAACTCTGTCCTTGTCGCATCTGGGGGGAAGAGGAGCAAGAGCAGAACTACGGGGCGCAGGAGACATGTGTGAGGGACCCATCTATAACAAAGGGGGAGACCACGTTCACTAAAGAATGAGGACATCTCAGATGTCTTTGTGTGGGAAAATCTCATCTTGGGAGCAGATGCAGTGGAGACGGAGGAATTGAGAGTAGGATATAGCATCTTTGCAAGAGGAACGGTGGTAACATGTGTAGTCCAGAGATCCTTGAGTACTTTGCGTTGATTAAAAAAAATCATCATTCAGCATCAATATAAGCATAGTTATCACTTTGTAAATTGTATTCAGTTTGTGGCTTAATACCCAAAGATTCTTGTATCTACTTACGTCAAAGAACTTGGGAACAAAGGTGTAACTTTAGCTACAGGATTTTTTGTATGGCATTTTAGTGTACATCTTTTTTTCAAGTAACTAATGGAAGTTCTAGTCCTCTGTCCACTATTACCTGGAAATTTGAGGTCACCAAGGAAAAATCTTCAGTTACTTCATCAGACCTTTTAACCATCATAAGATCAAAAGTGGAAATGTGCAATCAGGGCCGGCCTTAAGCCGATTGGACCAATTGCTCCCAATTGGGCCCCGCGCCTAAGGGGGCCCCGCTCTAGGATCTTTGGAGTAATCTACTATCGGCTCAGGTAGATATACCCCGGGTGGAAGGGGGGGAGAGGGGTGAAGAGAGAGTAGAGGGGTGGAGGGGGAAGAAAGGGATAGACGGGGAGTGGGGTGTGAGGGGGAATGGAGAAGGGGGAGGTGGGTCGTTACCTCACGGTCCCGGGGCAGCGCTCCCGCCCCTCCAGTCGCCGTGCTTCACGCACACAGCCCCAGCTCCACCCCTCTCTCTCCCCGGGGAGACACGGTGAACAATACAGGGAGGGCCGGGCCGGGTGTTGGAACAACGTTTACAGACCTCGGCATCAGCTCACACCCGTCCGCCCGGACCCCGGCATCCGCTCCTGCCGCCAGCCCTCTCCGTCCCTTCTCTCCTTCACGTCCCTCACTCCCTTCCCTTCTTTCCTCCCTCCCTTCTCTCCTTCCCTCCCTCCTTCCTCTCTCTCTTCTCCCTTCTCTCCTTCCCTCCCTCCCTTCTTTCTCACCTTCCTCACTCTCTTTTCCCTTCTCTCCTTCCCTCCCTCCCTCCCTCCCTTCTTTCTATCCTTCTCTCCCTCCCTTCTTTCTCTACTTCCCTCACTCCCTTCTCTCCTTCCACCCTTCTCTCCCTCCCTCCCTTCTCACCTTCCCTCCCACACACACATAACGCACAGACAACTAGCACACACGCATCACGCACAGACAACTAACATACACACAACTAAGACACACATACACACACACACACACACACACCTCGCGCGCGCGCACACACACACACCACACACACTCACATATCTAAGTTAGGATGGGGTAGAAGCCCAAAGGGTAGAATGGGACTGAAGCCCGAAATTTAATACCTGGACTGGTTTTTCGCCAATAGTTATTGTTTTTCCAGGATCTAGTTAATTAATTTGTTTTTAACATTTCACAGTCACTAAAACAAGTGGTATTGTAACTATGTACTTTTCAGAGGTGATCTACACATTTTGTTTGTTACTTGTAGGCTTACATGTATGCAATTTTATATTAAAATGTACCTTCGATCTGTTTGGTCCATTAACTCGCAGGCACTTTTTAAGCGCACATTTTGATTACTTTCCATTCTACCATAGAGATATAAAGTCTATAATAAACTTTATTTGTATTTCTATGATTCTACAGACCTTGGCTGGGAACTTGGGGCTCACCAAAAATGTTCCCAATTGGGCCCCGCACCTCCTAAGGCCGGCCCTGTGTGCAATCATCAACAGACAATACCAAATTCAACTTTCAATTCCTTGAGAAATGATGTAGTCCAAGTCTGCATGCATCAAGAACCATACCACATCCAAGAATGGGCCAATGTTGGAAATAATATTCATGCCAAAGGGATGATCGGCAGTTACCATCTTCAAAAATAATCTAATCTCTTTTCTTTGACATTCAATGGCACCATCGTCATTGAATCCCCAACTAACAATATCCAGCAGGCCACCATTAAATATAAGAACATATGAAATTGAAGCAGGAATAAACCATTTGTTCATTTGAGCATGCTCTGCCAGTCAATAATATCATGGTTGTTTGTTTAATTGCTAAGCTGCTTTCTTCCATAAACTTTATATCCTTCAAATCTCTTAATTTCTATCAATCTTGTTCTTGCATGTACTGTGCAATGAAACCTGGGCAGTCTTTTGGATGTAAGATTCCAAAGATTCACAATCTTTTAGGTGAAGACATTTCTCCTCTGCCCTGAATAGCCTACCCTTATTTTGTTGCTGTGATCCCCTGATTCTAGACACCTCCACCTGAAGAAGAATCATCCTTGCATTTACCCAGTCAAATCTTGTAAGAATTGTGTTTGGTTCCATGAGATCACCTTTCCTTTTTCTAAACTTTCCTCACATGACAACCCTGACCAATGATCAGACTGAACTATGGAGAAAGTCAACTGGTTCAGCCACAAAGGATAGAGTTCTAATGAATGCAAATACGATTAGCATAGATCGGCATAAAGGGCATCATGTATTGACTTAGTACGGTACATGAAGTGCCGACATGGAGATTAGTTCACCAGTACATCTATTTATGTTTTCTATTTTTGAGTTAGTCCAACAAAATCCATGTCTGTAGCAATCTACTTAATCTTTTCACAGATTAATGGCACCAGAAATGTAATTGCAGAGTGAGCATACTCATCCTCTGGAGTTTGAACCCATTGTACTGTGACCGCTTTGATTATGCCATTGAAAAATTGATCCAAACACTTTACATGTACTTCAAAGATATCCAGGCTAATCTCCACTATAATTTTTTTAAATAGGTAAAGTGACCATTTCAACTATAACATTTTACAACAATATCACCTCAGGTACTTAGTTTTATATTTTAATGCAGAATACATCTCATAACAGTTTATGAGAAGGAAAAATGTAATTATTTGTGAAACACCACAGACGGTGACCTTTAATGTTTTGTGAAATGGGAAAGGAATGAAAGCAGATGATTATAATAACTGTTCCATGTGGTTTTCAACAAGGTAATCTGGTCTAAATTATAGTAAAAATGCAACAAACAAGAATTGTGTCTTCACAGGTAGTCAGAGCAACGCTTCCACAATGATAATAACTACTTTTATGCTACCTGTCAAAATACTGTTAATTGCAGAGCGAGGTGACAATAGAATCTTTATTGCACACAGTACACATCAAATCAAACCCACAAGTCTCCAAATGTCAAGGGCAAGTTTAATATTTTGTATTCCAGTTTCTTTGTATCTATTCCTATCAATGCTGTTAATGCCAGTTTTCAGGGAAATATTAATAGCTCACATATGTGCCTTGCTTTTCTTTCCACTATGGGTAATTGAACCCTTGATTATGCAATTGAACCCTTAATAAAAAATATACCATGGTGCTTAACAATATTCCAAGGTGCTCAGTATCGTGGCTTGGTTCGGCAACTTGAGCGCCCTGGAGAGGAAAAGACTACAAAAAGTAGTAAACACTGCCCAGTCCATCATCGGTTCTGACCTTCCTTCCATCGAGGGGATTTATCGCAGTCACTGCCTCAAAAAGGCTGGCAGTATCATCAAAGACCCACACCATCCTGGCCACACACTCATCTCCCTGCTACCTTCAGGTAGAAGGTACAGGAGCCTGAAGACTGCAACAACCAGGTTCAGGAATAGCTACTTCCCCACAGCCATCAGGCTATTAAACCTGGCTCGGACAAAACTCTGATCATTAATAACCCATTATCTGTTATCTGCACTTTATCAGTCTATTTATTCATGTGTGTATATATTTATATAATGGTATATGGACACACTGATCTGTTTTGTAGTAAATGCCTACTATGTTCTGTTGTGCTGAAGCAAAGCAAGAATTCCATTGTCCTATCAGGGACACATGACAATAAACTCACTTGAACTTGAACAAACAAAAAATATATACTTAAGTACAAAAGGAGATATTAGATGAATGATTAAAAAAAGCTTGTTTATCAAGGAACATTTAGTGATTTAAGATTCAATGTTTTTTTGCTGTCTTGTAGAATTTGTGTGATTTTGTATATTTTATGTTTTTGTTTGAATGGGTCTATGTGCCTGTGATGCTGCTGTAAGCAAGATTTTCATTGTACCTGTACCTCACCATACTTGTGAAAGTGACAATAAACTTGACTTGAACAACATCTGAATTCTTTGTATTTAGGTTGTGTGTGGTTGCAATGCTCTTCCAACTTCCAAGCATGTGTGGAACAATTGCACAGTTGCCCTCTCAATCAAACTGGTGAACAATATGCTGAAGATAACTACAATACTTTTAAACATATCCTTTGTATTTAACTGCACTCCATGCTACATTTTCCTGGAGAATTTACCTTGCAGAAGTTGCAGTGAAGTCTGTCATGAAATCTTTTTCATCTCTTTAAATTGACTATTTTCTACCTCTATGCTGTGCTCTGCCCCATCTCCAGCTCATTTGCTGACACAGCATTGTCAACAGCCAATTTGTTTCAAACAGAAACAAAGAGTTGCAGATGCTGGTTTACAAAAAAAGACAAAGTGCTGGAGTAACTCAGCGGGTCGGGCAGCATCTCTGAAGAACATGGATAGGCGACATTTCAGGCCTATGAAGACCCTTCTTCAGACTGATCAGTGTGTAATGTCACACTTCAACTCTCATAGTCTGCTTCAGTACGGTGTTGCTAGCTCTCAGTTGTCAACATGCAGCACAGCAAGTGCGATCTATGCAGATAGCCATTGTGCAAAGTGAGGGAGAGCAAGTTTTTAAACAGAGAGTGGTGAATCTCTGGAATGCTCTGCCACAGAATGTAGTTGAGGCCAGTTCATTGGCTATATTTAAGAGGGAGTTAGATGTGGCCCTTGTGGCTAAAGGGATCAGGGGGTATGGAGAGAAAGCAGGTACAGGATACTGAGTTGGATGATCAGCCATGATCATATTGAATGGCGGTGCAGGCTCGAAGGGCCGAATGGCCTACTCCTGCACCTATTTTCTATGTTTCTAATAGGTCAGATACATCAATGGCCACAGCTAGGCATCCCATGAATTCTATACAAGGTCATGAGTGCAATCTGTATACTCAGAATTTTAAGGAAGTTGACAATGCAAGCAAATGCCCATGATTGTTCAAACCAATGTGGCATTTTGGATGTGCACAATTGTGGATTCAATTTGGTAGAATTTTATGCCAGAAACACAACTCACACTACAAATGAGGAAATGAATTTGACGATGAGCATCAGAACAGCAAGAAACCCATTTTAGGGGATTTGTCTGAATTAATGTTTATTCCAATGTGTATTATGTAGCAACCTTCTATTTAGTTCAGACTACTATGGTTTGTTTCATTGTTATGAATAGTGAAAGGCTGTAAAATTACCAATACTTTTATAAAACACGAGACATGCAATTAGATACAAAATTCCATTGAGAAACAGTTGAACCCACAAATCCCCACCCACCCACACTCCTCCCCTGCCATAGATCAGGCACATCTGCACGCATTTAGAAACCACAACGTATCTAAAATCGAGAATAAAGGGAGTTAACATTAAAATTACATCAAGCTATTCCAGAAAGATTTCAGGATGCAATTTGTCATAATGTGGTGTTCATTTGGAATTCTGTCTTCCAAAATATGATTAAGGGAGGAAGGCCAATGGAACTTGTGAAAATTGAGAAGTAGCTTTCTGCCAGTCATGCTTTTACTTAACCAACGTGTGTGGATGGAGTCGAGATACACTCTACTGCACCAGCCAATCAGTCTCAAAGGGTGGACTCTAGATGCTGTTCAAATCCTTGAATTTGCTCACTGCCAATCTGTCCATGTGAAGAATGGCAGCTTTGGAGAAAATGAAAGGACACTGGCATTGATAGATTTTCAAACAAACAAGAAGTTCATGTCTATAGGAAAGTTATAGAAAACCACGGAGAGAAATATTTTTGCCAGACTTTGTGTCACTTGTGATTTAGTGGGTAGATTTTTTATTTTATCTCAAGTTGTTGAAGGTTGTTGATTCAGGCTCCATTCCTGAAGGAATGCAGAATGACATTCCTCCTATTAAGGGGTGATCACACATTCTACCAGTTAAGACCAATGGGCGGGTGTAAGATTGCACAGCTACAAGTGGAGACAGAGCAAGGAGTTCTCCTTCGAATCTTTCTAATGTTCTTTCCATAAGCAATCTCATTAGAGTAGAAAACCTAAGGTAGACAAAAATGTTGGAGAAACTCTGCGGGTGAGGCAGCATCTATGGAGAGAAGGAATAGGCGACGCTTCGGGTCGAGATCCTTCTTCAGAAAACCTTGTCATTGACCTCATTGCTGTTGTGGGATCTTATGTGTGCATGTTTGTGCTATATTACCTTTATTATCCCATGACTACATTTCAAAAATGATTTGTTTGTTACAATGCAATTAAATATGACACCACTGTAGACATGTATATTTTTATAACATGGATATTTTTAATTGGGTGGGAGGAAGTAAAGTTGAGTTTTTAATCACGCTTGTAAATCCACACATTAATGGAGAGGTTTCTTAGTGAAACAGATGTCCCTTGAAATTTCCCCAATTTATTTCTATAACATTTAAGTCCGTGTTGTTGGCCACAGCATCTACACAATCTACGTACAGAGAAAATATTCCATTGAAGCCTTTAGACCTGTTGCCTTATGCCCTTTGCCTCTAGAATGCAACAAATCACCAAATCTTGCCACATTCTATTACTGTGAAACGTTGTCCTATTTGTTCACCAACATATTGGTCTTTGCCAATGTGCCTTGCTAATCATTCTCTTGTATGCAATGTGCAAACACCATTGTAAGTATTTTACATGCCATGGAAATTTCCCTTGTGTGTTTGTTGATCAGCAATCCTCAAGTGACATGGCTGTTATATTTTTCTTGCCTTTGTGAACACATTTGTACAGGGTGGTAGACACAAAATGCTGGAGTAACTCAGCGGGTGAGGCAGAAGAGAAAGAATGGGCAACGTTTCAGGTCGAGACCCTTCTTCAGACTGATGTCAGGGAGGGGGTGGACATAAATAGAATATAGTCGGAGACAGTAAGACTCGTGGGAGAACTGGGAAGGGGAAGGGGATGGAGTGACAAAGCAAGGGCTATCTGAAGGTAGAGAAGTCAATGTTCATACCGCTGGGGTGTAAACTACCCAAGCGAAATATGAGGTGCTGTTCCTCCAATTTGCGCTGGGCCTCACTCTGACAATGGAGGAGGCCCAGGACAGAAGGGTCAGATTGGGAATGAGTAGGGGAGTTGAAGTGTTGAGCCACCGGGAGATCAGGTAGGTTAAGATCAGGTAGGTTAAGTAGAGGGTCAGCTAGTTTATTAATCTTGTGCATAGACAAGTATATGATAGCTAGTTTATCAATCTTGTGCATAGACAAAAACTGATAGAAAGTGCTTTCAGAAAGTATTCAAACCACTTCACTTTTTCCACATTTTGTTACATTACAGCCTTATTCTAAAATGGATTAAATTATTTTTTTTATCATCAATCTACACAGAATACCCCATAATAAAAAAGCAAAAACAGGTGTTTAGAAATTTTTGCAAAGTAATTAAAAAGAAATAACTGAAATATCACATTTATATAAGTATTCAGACCCTTTACTCAGTACTTTATTGAGGCACCTTTGGCACACCTGTATTTGGGTCATTTCTCCCATTCTTCTCTGCAGATCCTCTCAAGCTCTGTCAGGTTGGATGGGGAGCGTCGATGCACAGCAATTTTCAGGTCCCTCCAGAGATGTTCGATCGGGTTCAAGTCCGGGCTCTGGCTGGGCCACTCAAGGACATTCACAGACTTGTCACGAAGCCACTCCTGTGTTGTCTTGGCTGTGTGCTTAGGGTCGTTGTCATGTTGGAAGGTGAACTTCCGCCCCAGTCTGAGGTCCAGAACGCTCTGGAGCAGGATTTCATCAAGGATCTCTCTGTACTTTTCTCCGTTCATCTTTCCCTCGATCCTGACTTGTCTCCCAGTTCCTGCCGCTGATAAAACAATTCCTCCAGTTTGATGACCTCGAAAAGATCCACACATTTATCTCCTCCCGCCTAGATTACTGCAACTCCCTTTACACTGGCATCAGTCAATCTTCCCTGTCCCGCCTGCAACTGGTTCAAAACGCCGCAGCGAGACTCCTGAGGGGCACCCAAAATAGGGACCACATCACCCCGATCCTGGCCTCTCTCCACTGGCTTCCTGTGCGGTTCCATATAAGTTTCAAGATCCTCCTCTATGCCTACAAAGCCCTCAATGGGCTTTCCCCCACCTACATTAAAAGTCTTCTCACCCACCACACTACCTCCAGGTCCCTCAGATCGGCCGACTTGGGGTTACTGAACATCCCGCCGTCTAGGCATAAGCTCAGGGGCGACCGCGCCTTTGCAGTTGCAGCTCCTAGACTGGAACAGCATCCCCCTTCCCATCAGAACTGCCCCCTCCATCGACTCCTTTAAGTCAAGACTAAAAACTTATCTATACCCCCAAGCCTTTCTTGACGTCCTCTGACCGAGGGTTATCTGTATATATGTATGTAGTTTGTTTGTTTATACTATTCTTATAACAAATGTAAAGCACTTTGGCCAACGAGAGTTGTTTTTTAAATGTGCTATATAAATAAATGTGACTTGACTTGTTCGTGTAGCTATGAGCAGCAGGGTTAGGAAATTAAACTCACGACACCTGGCGCCTCTCCATTTGTCAATTTTGTGTGGGCGACACATCTTACAATTGAATTTGTAATGTCTAGAATACATCAAATTACGTGAATAACTGTCTCGCCTTAAGGTAAAGACATAGACTAGTCATCATCATCATCGTTGAAAACATTAGCGAGTTTCCGACGGGCATGGTGATGGAAGCACCACACATCTCTGTCCTCCATGCAGTTGGCAAGCTCCTCTTTTGTCTCTACACATGCATCTTCCATCAACGTCTTCAGCATCATCTTGATTGGCTGTTCCGGGTCACGTCTTCCATGGGTAGGTTCCCACAGCACAACCTTGTTTGCTGGCATTTCTGGGTGGTGGTGGCAGTGACCAGCGAGCCTCATCCTTCTCGACCTGATCTTCACGGTCAGAGATAGATTCTCCCCATAGAGCAGGGCGTTGGGGATGTGGTTCCTCCAAATGACATTTTGAACTTTTCTGAGCATTCGGGTGTAGGTACCATCGAGAGACTTGGACAGTGCCTGAGTGAGAGTCCATGCTTCACACCCGTACAATAATATGGTCTCTACAGTTGCATGGAAGAATCTCAGTTTGAGACCCTTAGATATCCGAGACGTCCAGATTTTCCCCATGTTATTGAGGGCTTTCCATGCAAACACTTTCCGGACTTTGATGTCATTCTCCGAACTCTGCATCCTCGCTACCAGATACTTGAAGTCCTCCACTTTCTTGAGAGATGCACCGCCACTGGTCTTGAGAGACTCATGGTTTCTTGGCATTGAGGTGGACGCCCACTTTCTCGCAATCCGTCTTCTTGGCATTGAGGTGGAGGCCCACTTTCTCGCACTCCGTCTCGACCCTGCCGAGCAGCACCTGTGCTTCCCTAATCTGGTCTGACAGCAGAACGATGTCATCAGCAAAGTTGAGGTCTGACACGTTGACTGGCCCGATACTTCTCGAACGCCTTGGGGTGATTGTAAAGCCAAGGTTCTCATGTTCCTTGAGCGACTGCCCCATAGCATGATCAAGGACAATGACGAAGAGAAAGGGTGCCAGCCTGTCTCCCTGTAAGACCCCCGCGAGGGTCCCTTGCGAGACTAGTACCGCACATGAACAGAGATTAGAGATTAGAGATTCCTTTATTTGTCTTTCAGACCTTTCGGTCTGAACGAAATTTCGTTGCCTGCAGTCATACATATAATAATAAATAACAAAACACACAATAAACACAAATTAACATCCACCACAGTGTGTTCACCAGGCACCTCCTCACTGAGACGGAGGCAAAAACCTTAAAGTCTCTGTCTCTTCCCTCTTTGTTCTCCCTCTGCGCTGAGGCGATCCAGGCTTCTGATGTTGTGACCCCGCCGGGTGTTGGTAAGTCAATCCCGCGGCTGAATCCGTGCTCCGCGACGGGCCGGTTCAAACTCCGTGGCCCGGGGTGGCCGAAGCTGCCGCCCTCCAGTCCAGCGGACGCAGCTGTAGTTGCGGGAGCTCCAGAAAAACAGGTCACCCACCTGTGACCTGCAAGCTCACGACAATGTCGTCCACCGGGCCCGCGGCCGAGCCTCCGGATTCAGGTCGCCACCAGTGTCCTCGGTCGCCACCGCTGGAACGCCACCGCAGACCCGAAGCAGGCCAGCCCCGCGCTGGTAAGTCCTGGCTCTGCCTCCGGAGCCTCGAGGTCGGTCGCTCGCAGTTGGAGTTGGAGGCCGTCAGCTCCGCCATTAGGCCTCGGCGCAGACGGAGGCAGAGAAGGGGGATACGACAAGAAAAAGTCGCATTCCCCCGAAGGAAGAGACAAAAATCATGTTTCACCCCCCCACCCCACACATACACAACCCAATAAACTAAAATGTAACTAAAACAGGACAAAAGAAACCAACAAAAAAAGTAAAAACAGATGGACTGCAGGCGAGCCGCTGCTGTCCATTAGTCCACAATATCTGTGCTGAACAGGATCCCAGGATCAAGAACACTATGTCCTCTGCCTGCACGTGATCCATATCCCTCCATTGCCTACATATCCATGTGCCTATCTAAAAGCCTCCTAAATGCCATTATCACATCTGCCTCCACCACCACCCCTGGCAGCACATTCCAGCCACCCACCACCCTCTGTGTAAAAAAACTTGCCCCACACATCTTCTTTAAACTTTCTCCCTCTGACCTTAAAGTTGTGCCCTCTCGTTTTTGGCATTTCCACCCTGAGAAACATGTTCTTATTGTCTACCCTATCTATGCCTTTAGAATTTTGTAAACTTTTATCAATTCTTCCCTCAATCTCTGACATCACGAGAAAACAATCCTAGTCTGTCAAACCACTCCTTTTAGCTTGGTAGTTGTGGTTGTTGGATGTCAACAGCCCCAGGATATAACTGCAGAGGTTCCTCAGGAAAATATCCTAGGCCAATATAATTTATGCTAGTGTATCATACACAGAGTTATTGGCTGCTGATTGCACAGTGGTCCATTTCATTCACATTTCCTCAAAAAAATTATAGTCTGTACCTTATCAATTCATACCTGACAATCATGGGCTAATCAGTAGCAAGTAAAGTCATGCCAAAAAAATCTCAAAAAATAACCATCTCCAATTACCTTATCCTTCATTGTTCAATGGCCTGTGTTGCAGAATCAGGAGATTTGACGTCACCATGGACCTCTGGTCAGGAAAAAGATGTATGCATGGGACAGGTATAGGCAGCTGAGATCATGTGCATCCATGGAGGAGTTTTGGAAACTGAGGAGAATACTTAAGGAGGAAATCAGGAGGGCCAAAAAGGCGAAGGAGAAAGGTCTGGCAGATAATGTTAAGGAAAATCTAAGAAGATTACTTCAAAAGAGTGCATTCATGGAAAGTGGGTAACTAGAGAAAGAATAGGGTCCCTTAAAAAACAAAGCTGTCATCTGTGTGTTGAGCCCACAGGAAATGGGGAAAGTCCTCAATAAGTATTTCTCCTCTGCTTTTACCATGGAGAAAGACATATGAAACCTGGAACATTCAATGGACACGTTTTGAGGACAGTCGGTATTGCAGTCGGGGAGGTGCTGGACATCATAAGGTGTATGAAGGGAGATAAATCTCTTGGGCCTGATCAGATATATCTGAGGATACGTCTGTGGGAAGTTTAAAAATAAATTGTGGAAGCTCTGGTTGACATATAAAAGTCATCATTAGTCACAGGTGAGGTACCAGAATTCTAGAGGGTGGCTGATGTTGTGCCTCTATTTAAGAAGGGCTGCAAAGAAAATCCTGGGAACTATAGAACATCTTTGGAAGGCAAGTTTCTGGAGAGGATTCTGAGGGATAAGATATATATGCATATTTGGATAAATAGGGGCTAATTAGGGAGGTCAGCAGTTTTGTACGTGGGAGATCCTGTCTTATAAATTTTACTATTTTTTAAAGAAGTAACCAAAGGTTAATTGAGGCCAAAACCACATACATTGTCTATGTGGATTTCAGCAAGACATTTGATAAGGTTCCACATGGTAGGCTGCTCTGGAAGTTTAGACCGCATGAAATTCGGGGAAAGCCAGCTGCCTGAATATAGAATTGGCTTCATAGAAGGAAGCAGAGGGTGATGGTGAATGATTGTGTTTTGGACAGGAGACCCAAGACTAGTGGTGTGCCTTAGGGATTGATACTGGGCCCCTTGCTGTTTATGGTTTATATCAATGATTTGGATAAGTATGTACAAGAAATGAATGGTAAGTTTGCAGTTGACACTGAAATGTGCGATATTGTAGATAGTGAAATAAAAAGAATCCACAGATGCTGGTTTATAACAAATCAAGACACAAAATTTTGGAGTAACTCAGTGGGGCAGGCGGCATCTCTGGAGGAAATGGATAGGTGCGTGTGTGTGTGTGTGTGTGGGTTAGGTGTGAAACTGAAAGCAAGAGAAGACCAGGACAAATCAGGACCGGCAACAGATGATCTCAGGCCAAGAGGGATACATTGTTGTGAACTGTGGAATTGATTAACAGACTTTTAGTCGAGGAAGGGGATGCGGAGAGGGGGGTGGGCTAGAAGGATAAAGTAAGGGGTTCAAGGGGGGGTTTACGTAGAAGTTACTTAAAATTAGATAATTTGATGTTCATACCACTGGGTTGTAAGCTACCCATACAAAATATGAGGTGTTATTCCTCCAATTTGCGTGTGGCCTCGCTCTGCCAGTGGTAGAGGTCCAGGACAGAAGGGACAGTAAGTCTTGTTGGACGGAACGCAAGTTTTCAACAAAACATTTGCCGGGTCCACACTTGCTCTCATCGATGTACAGGAGCCCACCTAAGGAACACCATATGGAGTAGATGAGGTTAGATGAGGTGCATATGAACCTCTGTTCTGTTGATAGTGAAGATGGTTATTAAAAATTATAGCAGGATCATGATCATTTGGGCAAGTAGGCTGAGTAATGTCTAATGGAGTATAATGTAGACATGTGTGAGGTGCTGCATTTTGGAAAGTCAAACCAGGGCAGGACATTCACAGTGAATGATAGGGCCCTGGGGAGAGCAGATGGATCTAGGAGCCTCGGTACAGAGTTCCCAGAGAGTGGCATCATAGGTACATAGTGTGGTCAAGAAGGCTTTCAGTACATTAGTCTTCATCAGTCAGGGTATTGACTATAGCAGTTGGGGTGTTATGTTACAGTTGTACAACTCTTTGGTGAGGCCGCATTTGGAGTATTGTTCAGTTTTGGCCTGCTATGGAAGAATGCGATAGGAGTGATGTTGTTAAGCTGGAACTAATGCAGAGATTCAAGGACCTGAGCTCTAGGGAGAGGTTGAGCAGTCTTGCACTTTATTCCTTGGTGAGCAGGTGGCTGAAGGGAGATGTTGTTGAGATGTAAAAAATCATGAGAGGAATAGATAGGGTGAGTGTATTCTTTTACCCAGAGTGGGGAAATCAAGAACTGGAAGACATAGGTTTAAGGTGAGAAGGGAAAGATTTAACAGGAGCTTCAGAGGCAACTTTTTCACCCAGAAATTGGTGAAGGGAAAAGTGAGCATGAAACGAGCTGCCCTAGGAAGTAGTTGAGGCAGATACTATATCAACATTTAAAAGACACTTGGACAGGTACATAGATAGGAAAGGTTTAGAGGGATCTGGGCCAAAATTAGGCAGGTGGGACTAGCATAGATGTAAAATCATAGCGTGTACAGCTAGGGTCGAGTGGCCTGTTTCTGTGTTGTGACTTACACACCATAACTCAACTGGGCCAGCCACATAAAGACTATTGTTTAGAGATACAGCGGGGAAACGGGCCCTTTAGGGCTAAATCTTGGAAACACCTGCAACACCAAAAGAGTACCTTCATCATAAGTCTTGAAGCCGTTCCAGAAGGTGACTTACCACCACATCCTCAAAAGCATTGAGGGATGGGCACCTTGCTATTGATTGAAATTAAAAATAATCCGACAGTCTACTTAATAACAACATTCCACTGTTATTCTGATCTAAAGTCTGGTAGGTTCGTCAGGTTTTTGTTCTGTTCTGTACTAATATTTTTTTATTTATTGATTTTTTTTTGTTTATTGTGTTATCTATTGAGTACTGTGTTTACCGACCTGCCATGTTGCTGCACGAAAGAATCTCATGATTCTGTTTCAGTACATATGAGAATTAAGCACTCTCTTGACTCTTGGGTATGTGTTGACATACCCTCATTAAGCAATTCAAGATGGGAAGGCACAGTGCCATCTCGTGAAAAAAAACTGGCAAAAAACAAAGCAGCCCCTCAGACTGCACGTTCATATAATTTAACACGTAAAAGTGCTCTGGATTACCCAAGTGGCATCAGTGACAAATTAATGCCTCCATCTTTCTATCTATCTATCTATCTATCTATCTATCTATCTATCTATCTATCTATCTATCTATCTATCTATCTATCTATCTATCTATCTTCTATCTATCTATCTATCTATCTATCTATCTATCTATCTATCTATCTATCTATCTATCTATCTATCTATCTATCTTCTATCTATAATATAATTAATCAGCCACTCCTGATTAAATTTAGTCGTGTTTATGTACACTTTTTAAAATAAAATACTTCCCCCCCCAACATTTCAAAATGTTTAAAAAAACAGCTCTCAGCCATAGAATGTTAATGAAGGTTCCGTTGTGTGGTGTCACAATGCCCAATGCTCACAGATGTCCAATCGGAATGGATCCATTTACATATGCCTTTGCAGCCCCAGCCTCAGCCCCTCCCCCCACCCCCGCAGCCTGTGTCGAAGGGCGTCGTCACGTGTGTGGGAATAGAGAACGAGGATTGGGGGTGATAGGGAATGGGAAACAGATGGACTGTCCCTACCCCTCCCCCTTCAACTCTTCCTCCACACACTTCCCCCTCTCTCCTCTCCCCCTCCCTCCCCTCCCACCCCCTCTCTTCCCCCTGCACCACCCCTCTTCACCCCCATCTCCCCCCACCACCTTCCCCTCTCTCTTGCACCACTCCCCGCTACCCCTCTGCCCCTCACTCCCCACTCTTCCCCTCTCCCTCCCCCACCTCTCTCCCTCTCTCTCCCTCTCTTCCCCCGACTCCTTTCCCCTTCCCCTCATCCCCTCTCCACCTCTAACATCTCCTCCCCCCCTCTCCCCCCTTCCTGCCCTCCCCGCTCTCCTCCCACTCCCCACTCTCCTCCACCACCCTCTCCCCCACCCTGCTCTCTTCTCCCTCACCAATCTCTCCCCTTTCCTCCTCCCCCTCTCCCCTCCCCTCTTCTCTCCCCACCCCGTCTCCCTCTCCCCTCTTCTCTCCCCACCCCGTCTTCCTCTCCTCCCCTCCCCCCGCCTGTGTTTGGGGGGTGGTTAGTGTGAGTGTGATGCCGCAGCCCCCCCCTCCCACAAACGCACGTTGGGGAAACAGCCCGCCAACAGTCTATCTGTCTTTAAGATGGAACTGCATATGCTGGAAAATCGAAGGTGCACAAAAAAAAGCTGTATAACCTCAGAGGGTGCAGCAGCATCTATGGATCGAAGGAAATAGGCAACGTTTCGAGACAAAACCCGTCTGAGGATGGGTTTCGGCCAAATGAGTTGCCTATTTCCTTCGCTGTGTTTCTCCAGCTTTTTTTTGTGTACCAGTCTCTCTGTCTCTCCCCTCTCTCTCTCTCTCTCTCTGCCCTCTCTTCGCAGCCCGCGGCTCGACTCATGCACGCCTGCTCCAACCCCCCTCACCTCTCTCCCCATCCTCTCCTTCCTCTCTCCACCCCTCTCCTCTCCCCCCTCCTCTCTCACCACCTTCCTCTCACCCCTTCCTCTCCACCCTCCTCCTCCCCCTCACAATTTTTTTTTCAAACATTAAATATTCTCTCTCTGCACCCCGCCCCCTCGAAACGCACTTGAGAGGTGAGGGCTATTCGTCAGTGGATAGGGTGGAGATGGTATAAAAGAAGCCAATTAAAAAATTAAGATAATATCAAGGGGTGTGATGAGTGTGCATGTTTGTGGGTGCCAGATTCACACCCCGCAACCGTGCTTTGGAGGAACAGACCGAACGGTTGAGTGGTTAGTGTCACGTTGGGTCTGTTTCCCCAAATGCACGTTGGGGAAACAGACCCAACGGGTCTGCACTTGGTCTAGTAATATATTAAAACTCTGAGGCTGCCATCCGTCCGGCTGCCTGACGTCACCCAGCCCCTTTGATACCGCCCTACGCCCACACCGCACGCGGAAATGCCGATATTTTTTTCCATTTCTAAAGAGATTTCATTTTTCTTTACGAATAGCCACTCCTGATTAAATTTCGTCGTGTTTATGTACACTTTTTTAAAATAAAATACTACTCCCCCCCCCCCAACATTTCAAGATGTTTTAAAAAAAACAGCTCTCAGCCATAGAATGTTAGTGAAGGTTCCGTTGTGTGATGTCACAATGCCCAATGCTCACAGATGTCCAATCAGAATGGATCCATTTACATATGCCTTTGCAGCAGCCCCAGCCCCAGCCCCTCCCCCCCACCCTCGCAGCCTGTGTCGAAAGGCGTCGTCACGTGTGTGGGAATAGAGAAAGATGATTGGGGGTGATAGGGAATGGGGAACAGATGGACTGTCCCTACCCCTCCTACTTCCAGTCTCCCTCCCCACCCTTCCTTCTCTCTCCTCTCCCCCTCCCTCCCCTCCCACCCCCTCTCTTCCCCCTCCACCACCCTCTTCACCCCCATCTCCCCCCACCCCCTTCCCCTCTCTCTTGCACCACTCCCCACTACCCCTCTGCCCCTCACTTCCCACTCTTCCCCTCTCCCTCCCCACCTCTCTGCCTCCCCCCTCCCTCTCTCCCTCTCTTCCCCTACTCCTCTCCCCTACCCCTCATCCCCTCTCTCCACCTCTAACATCCCCTCTCCCCCTTCCTGCCCTCCCCGCTCTCCTCCCACTCCCCACTCTCCTCCCCCTCCCTCTCCCCCACCCTGCTCTCTTCTCCCTCACCAATATCTCCCCTTTCCTCCTCCCGCTCTTCCCTCCCTCCCCCTCTCCTCTTCTCTCCCCACCCCGTCTCCCTCTCCCCTCTTCTCTCCCCACCCCCGTCTTCTTCTCCCCCCCTCCCCCCCGCATGTGTTTGGGGGGTGGTTAGTGTGAATGTGATGCCGCAGCCCCCCCCTCCCGAAAACGCCCGCCAACAGTCTCTCTGTCTTTAAGACGGAACTGCAGATGCTAGAAAATCAAAGGTACACAAAAAAAACCCGTATAACCTCAGCGGGTGCAGCAGCATCTATGGATCGAAGGAAATAGGCAACGTTTCGGGAGAAAACCCGTCTGAGGATGGGCTTCGGCCCAAAGCGTTGCCTATTTCCTTCGCTCCATAGATGCTGCTGCACCCGCTGTTTCTCCAGCTTTTTTTTGTGTACCAGTCTCTCTGTCTCTCCCCTCTCTCTCTCTCTGCCCTTCTCTCTTCACAGCCCGCAGCTCGACTCATGCACGCCCGCTCCAACTCCCCCTTCACCTCTCTCCCCCATCCTCTCCTTCCTCTCTCGACCCCTCTCCTCTCTCCCCCACCTCTCTCACCACCTTCCTCTCCCCCCTTCCTCTCCACCCTCCTCCTCCCCCTCTTCAATTTTTTTTTCCTAACATTAAATTTTCTCTCTCTGCCCCCCCCCCCTCTAGATGCACCTGAGAGGTGGGGGCTATTCGTCAGTGGATAGGGTGAAGATGGGATAAAAGAAGCAAATTAAAAAATTAAAATAATATCAAGGGGTGTGATGAGTGTGTGTGTTTGTGGGTGCCGGATTCCATGCTTTGGAGGAAAGGGGGTGGTTAGTGTGACGCCACAGCCACCCCCTCCCCGCAAACGCACGTTCGGTGTCCAGACCCAACGGGTCTGCACTTGGTCTAGTCTATATTTAAAACTCTGTGTGTGTGTGTGTGTGTGGGTGGCTGCCTGCTTGACTTGTGCCAGCCAGCCCCTTAGATACGCCAACACCGCATGCAGAAACGCCGAGATGTTTTTCAATTTCGGTAGAGATTTCATTTTACTTTACGAATAGCCACTCCTGATTAAATTTTGTCGTGTTTTTGTACACTTTTTTTTTTAATCCTTCTCCCCCCCCCCCCCCACCCACCCCCAAAATTTAAAAATGTTTTAAAAAATACAGATCTCAACAATAGAATGTTGGTGAAGGTTCCATCTGTGATGTCACAATGCCCAATGCTCACAGATGTCCAATCGGAATGGAGTCATTTACATATGCCTTAGCAGCAGCCACAGCCCCGGCCCCTCCCCCCACCCCCGCAGCCTGAGTCGAAGCGCGTCATCACGTGTGTGGGAATAGAGAAAGAGGATTGGGGGTGATAGGGAATGGGGAACAGATGGACTGTCCCTACCCCTCCCCCTTCCACTCTCCCTCCCCACTATTTCCCCTCTCTCACTGCACCCCTCTCCCTCTCCCTCCACACTCGTTCCCCTCCCTCCACTACCCCATCTCCCTCCTCCCCTCCCTCCCCCCCTCCCCCCACACCTCTCTCTCCCTCCCCCATCCCTCTCTCCTCCCCCTCTCCATCTCCCTCTCCTCATGCTCTCCCTCTCCTCCCCTCCTCCTCCCACCCCCATCCCTCTCTTCCCCGCCCCCCTTCCCTCTCCCCCTTCCCTCCCCCACCCCTTCCCTCTCTCCCCCACCCCCCTTCCCTTCCCCAACCCCTTCCCTCTCTCCCCTCCCTCTCCACCACCCTCTTCCCCTGCCCCTCTCTCCCTCTTCTACCACTCCCCCCTACCCCCCTCCCCCTCCCTCTCTCCCACTTCCACCACTCACCCCTACACCTCTCCCACTCCCTTCCCATTCTTCCACTTATCTCCCCCCATCCCTCCCCATCTCCCTCCCCCACCCCTCTCTCCCCCTCTCCCTTCCCTCTCCCTCCCCAATCTTCCCCCTCTCTCCACTCTCCCCCTCCCTCCACTCTTACCCCTCTCTCCTCACCCCTCTCACTCCTCCCACCCCCTCTCTACCCCCTCCCCCACCCCTCTTCACCCCCATCTTCCCCCCACCCCCTTCCCCTCTCTCTTGGAACTGCAGATGCTGGAAAATCGAAGGTACACAAAAAAAAGCTGGAGAAAATCAGCGGGTGCAGCAGAATCTATGGATCAAAGGAAATAGGCAACGTTTCGGGCCAAAACCCGTCTGAAGATGGGTTTCGGCCCAAAGCGTTGCCTATTTCCTTCGCTCCATAGATGCTGCTGCACCTGCTGAGTTTCTCCAGGTTTTTTTTGTGTACCTGTCTCTCTGTCTCTCTTCTCTCTCTCTCTCTCTCTCTCTCTCTCTCTCTCTCTCTCTCTCTCTCTCTCTCTCTCTGCCCTTCTCTCCTCACAGCCCACGGCTCTACTCATGCACGCCCGCTCCAACCCCCCCCCTTCACCTCTCTCCCCATCCTCTCCTTCCTCTCTCCCCCTCTCCTCTCTCCCCCTCCTCTCTCCCCCCCTCCTCTCCCCCCTTTCTCTCCCAACAGACCCAACGGGTGGGTGGTTAGTGTGACGCCGCAGCCCCCCCCCCCCCAAACGCACGTTGGGGAGACAGACCCAACGGGTCTGCACTTGGTCTAGTTTTCAATAAAACTGTGATAATTATTAAATAATCTGCTTCTGACTAGGTGATAAATATTGTTTCAAAGACTGGGAATAAGTCTGCTCTTTGATGTTGCATTATGTGATTTTTTTACATCTACATGAGAAAGCAGGCAGAAGGTTGTCTACTGAAGCAGTGAGTGACTTCATCATGTTGACTTTTTCTAGTGCCCTGTTTCAAGCCTCAGTGGAATGAGTAAAACTACAGAACCAGAACTAAATGAAACAAATATACTGTTAAAATCTTATGTTTCTTTCCTAGAAGGAAATTCTAGTTCCCCTGATATTTAATAACATTTTAAAATATTAACAAAGACGTTGCTGTATTTCTAGTACAGCTGTCCCACTTTGGCGATTTTTTCGGCGAATACAGGCGGCTAGGCTGTCGCCACATGGTCGCAGGGTGATGCCTGTGTGATCGTGAATGGTCTCAAGTCGTCTAAAGAGTCGTAACGTTTTTCTGGTCGCCGCTAGATTTTGAAATGATCAAAACATTTTGGCGACTGTGGGCTTGGCGTATCTTGTCTTCTCCTGTCATAGGTGCTGTCATAGGTTGTCGCCAGGATGACGCAGGTTGTCGCCAGGTGATGTTAGTTGACTTCGGTGAATTCCATTGGCGACTACCTACGTCAACCGGCTACTGGTACCGGCGACTGAATTGTCTTCAGTTGTGCCAAAAGGGTCGTTGCTTGTCATAGCTTGTGGTCGAGGGTGGACGTAGGTTGACTTTGGTTTTCGTAGGTTCACGCCTGTGTGGTCGTAGGTTGTCGTAGCTGTGGTCGTAGGTGGACATCCTAATGGGTCGCCGGTTGCCGTAGCTTGACGTCGACAAGGTGGTAGGTTGTTGTAGCTTGTCGTAGACACTGTCGCTCGGGGGGATCCAGTCGCCGCTTTTTCGGCGACCTGCTACAACTGTGACAGTCGCCGACAGTCGCCGAAAAATTCGCCTAAGTGGACAGACTCTTTACAAGGTACATATTGACTGCACTGAGTTCTAAACGGGGCTGGTGCATATTACATGTCAATGAATGTCTATCATTGGGCAATGTGGGGGTAGTGCGAGTTGAGCCAGACGGGAGGAGACATCTCTGAGGAGAGGAGAGCATGATTTGACCTAGCTAACCTTTCCTAAAGCCATTTACCAATTTAACCAGGTGGTCTGCAACAACAACAGCAGCTCGCCACAGGATCTAAAGTGAATTTTACTAAATTTGGTTTTCATTTTTCTTGAATATTAAACTCTGTTCTGTTGTTGTCCCATTACAAAAGTGGAATGGAATAGACTGACTTCTTTGTTTATTATAGTTTATGTTTTCTACAGCATGATTGTGGAGTTTGAGCTGTTTTGTCGGAGATACATCTAAAATACTCCTGACAGGTTGAATCAACTCATGCCAAGGTCAGAGGGGCAGGAATGATAATTAGAAGCGTCTTTCTAAATCCCAGAAGCTGACTTTGATGAGATGCAGTTTACAATTGGGATTGAGTGTCCATTGGTTCTGAAACGCATGACGTCCCAAGGATTTTGGTGGATTGTGGTGACTCAAGATCTCCCTATGTTTATCCTGACATTTCATGGGCTTACCAACTCCTATTCAAATATCCTCACCTAACCCCTGAAACCGTCCTTCACCTTGGGCTTTTGAAATATGAACATTATGTGATGTTGAGAAACGGCAAAACCCAATCTGCTGCTGCTTTCGAAACCAAGTGTTGATAAGCTAATTATCAGAGGAGTTATCCTTTTTAATATCCAAAGAGAAGCTGTACTCAGTGACAAGTGTTTATTTTTAATTAGGTCACAGTTAACTACAGATTAGGATCAATGCACAAACTTCAACCAGCCACCGATGGAGAATACTTTGAAAAGGAGATTTTTAACTATCAGAGAGAAGTTAAAGATTCTCTGTAATGAGTGGTCACACATATATCAAGATACAACACATGTTTATTAAATCTACTTACAGCATCAATCTGCAGGACATTACAGATCCTAGCAGCTACTCCTACTGAATGGTGCAGGCAAGCTCTTGTTAATATAAAACGCATATTAGGCGGAGCCACTACTAACAAGCACTACAATTGGCTAGTAGAAAATAACCAATCTACAGCTACAAAAATGAATTGTTTGAACCACAGACGGCACATGCCTACATTCTGCAACATGAACATTCAAAATGTTGCTGTATCCTAATTCACACCAAAGCCATCATCCTTGTTCACACCGATTTAAATTAGGTTTTGGTCTAACAATGTAAAATTATTTTGAATTCCCATTCTTGTGTTCGTGTTCCATCATGCTCTTGACCATTTCTCTCTCTCTAGCCTCCACCAATTCCACAAACACTCACAATTTGTATGGATCCTCATTTCTAGCCTCTTACATGTTTCTAATTTACTCACTACTCCCCTCCTTCATCCTGTAGGCCTAGAGCAAAGGTTGCAAGGTCTTAAATTCAGGAATCCTGTCTTCATTGCCTTGCTAGTTTTCTCTCCTGCAAGACCAGTTTGCAGTCTTTAAGTAATTGGGAATTGGAAGTAAATTGGAAAATTGAGCTTTGCATAGAAAAAGACAGAGACAATGGGAATCAAAACGATTACTTCTCTTGCCTTCTCTCAGCCCTAAACCAACTGATTGTTGAAATGTTCTGTTTCTGCATCTGTGCATCAGTACTCCTTGTGGTGATGAGCTCCACAATCTAAATACTCTCAGGGGAAAGGAACCTCATCCTGAATTATTTATTAGGTTTATTAATAATTATCTTGTGGATTCAATTTGGTGGAATTTTATGCCAGAAACAAAACTCCCACTACAAATGAGGAAAATGAATTTGCCAATGAGCATCAGAACAGTTGCAAAATTGTTGTACTGGGCATTCAAGCAATTTACAGCAGCATGAAGCCCATTTTAGGGGATTTGTCTGAATGAACTTGTATTCCAATGTGTATTATGTAGCAACTTTCTATTCAATGCATTTAGTTCAGACTGCTATGGTTTGTTTCATTGTTATGAATAGTAAAAGGCTTTAAATTACCAATACTTTCTTAAAACATGAGACATGCAATTAAAGACAAAATTTCACTGAGAAACAGTTGAACCCACAAATCCCCACCCACCCACACTCCTCCCCTGCCATAGACCAGGCACATCTGCACGCATTTAGAAACCACAACGCATCTAAAATCGAGAATAAAGGGAGTTAACATTAAAATTACATCAAGCTATTCCAGAAAGATTTCAGGATGCAATTTGTCATAATGTGGTGTTCATTTGGAATTCTGTCTTCCAAAATATGATTGAGGGAGGAAGGCCAATGGAACTTGTGAAAATTGAGAAGTAGCTTTCTGCCAGGCCTGCTTTTACTTAACCAACGTGTGTGGATGGAGTTGAGATACACTCTACTGCACCAGCCAATCAGTCTCAAGGGGTGGACTCTAGATGCTGTTCAAATCCTTGGATTTGCTCACTGCCAATCTGTCCATGTGAAGAATGGCAGCTTGGGAGAAAATGAAAGGACACTGGCATTGATAGATTTTCAAACCAACAAGAAGTTCATGTCTATAGGAAAGTTATAGAAAACCACGGTGAGAAATATTTTTGCCAGACTTTGTGTCCCCTGTGACTCAGTGGGTGGCTATTTAATGTTATCTCAAGTCTGAAGGTTACTGATTCAGGCTCCATTCCTGAAGGAATGCAGAATGACATTCCTCCTATTAAGGTGTGATCACACAGTCTTCCAGTTAAGACCAATGGGTGGGTGTAAGATTGCACAGCTACAAGTGGAGACAGAGCAAGGAGTTCTCCTTGGAGTCTTTCTAATGTTCTTTCCATAAGCAATCTCATTAGGGTAGAAAACCTTGTCATTGACCTCATTGCTGTTGTGGGATCTTGTGTGTGCATGTTTGTGCTATATTACCTTTATTATCCCGTGACTACATTTCAAAAATGATTTATTTGTTACAGTGCAATTAAATATGACACCATTGTAGACATGCATATTTTTATAACATTAATTGGGTGGGAGGAAGTAAAGTTGAGTTTTTAATCACGCTTAAAATCCACACATTAATGGAGAGGTTTCTTAGTGAAACAGTTGTCCCTTGAAATTTCCCCAATTTATTTCTATAACATTTAAGTCCGTGTTGTTGGCCACAGCATCTACACAATCTACGTACAGAGAAAATATTCCATTGAAGCCTTTAGACCTGTTGCCTTATGACCTTTGCCTCTAGAATGCAACAAATCACCGAATCTTGCCACATTCTATTACTGTGAAACTTTGTCCTATTTGTTCACCAACATATTGGTCTTTGCCAATGTGCCTTGCTAATCATTCTCTTGTATGCAATGTGCAAACACCATTGTAAGTATTTTATATGCCATGGAAATTTCCCTTGTGTGCTTGTTTACGAGCAATGCTCAAGTGACATGGCTGTTATATGTTACTTGCCTTGTGAACACATTTGTACAGGGTGGTAGACACAAAATGCTGAACTCAGCGGGTGAGGCATCATCTCTGGAGAGAAGGAATGGGCGACGTTTCGGGTCGAGACCCTTCTTCAGACTGATGTCAGGGGAGGGGGCGGGACATAGATAGAATGTAGTCAGAGACAGTAAGACTAGTGGGAGAACTGGAAAGGGGATGGAGAGAGAAAGCAAGGGCTATCTGAAGTTAGAGAAGTCAATGTTCATACCGCTGGGGTGTAAACTACCCAAGCGAAATATGAGGTGCTTTTCCTCCAATTTGCGCTGGGCCTCACTCTGACAATGGAGGAGGCCCAGGACAGAAAGGTCAAATTGGGAATGGGAGGGGGAGTTGAAGTGCTGAGCTACCAGGAGATCAACAGAATTAACGGGGCAGAAAGCTCAGGAAGGGATAGGAGAGTATGGCCAAGTGAAATAAGCATTGATGTGAAAGGTAGGGCAGTAATGGATTAAAAGTATTATATATGAATGCACAAAGCATAAAAAATAAAGTGGATGAGCTTGAGGCTCAGTTAGAAATTGGCAAGTATGATGTTGTGGGAATTACATAGACATGGCTGCAAGAGGACCAGGGCTGGGAACTGAATATTCAAGGGTAGACGTCCTATTGAAAAAACAGACATGTAGGTAGAGGGGGTGGGGTAGCTTTGTTGATGAGGAATGAAATTCGTCCCCATGCGAGGGGTAACATAGAATCAGGAGATGTAGAGTCAGTATGGATATAACTGAGGAATTGTAAGGGTAAAAAGACCCTAATGGGAGTTATGTACAGGGCCCCAAACAGCAGCCTGGATATAGGGTGCAAGTTGAATCAAGAGTTAAAATTGGCATGTTGCAAAGGTAATGCTTCGGTTGTTATGGGAAATTTCAACAGGCAGGTAGACTGGGAAAATCAGGTTGGTACTGATCCCCAAGAAAGGGAGTTTGTGGAGTGCCTCCAAGATGGATTCTTGGAGCAGCTTGTACTGAAGCCTACCAGGGAGAAGGCAATTCTGGATATAGTGTTGTGTAATATGATAAGTTTTAATCTTCAATTTGAGAGGGAGAAGGGAAAATCGGAAGTGTCAGTATTACAGTTGAACAAAGGGGACCATGGAGCCATGAGGGAGGAGCTGGCCAAAGTTGACTGGAAAGATACCCTAGCAGGGATGATAGTGGAACAACAATGGCACGTATTTCTGGGAATAATACAGAAGGTGCAGGATCAGTTCATTCCAAAGAGGAAGAAAGATTCTAAGGGGAGTAAAGGGCGACCGTGGCTGACAAGAGAAGTCAGGCACAATAGAAAAATAAAAACAAAAGTATATCATAGCAAAGATGAGCGGGATGCCAGAGGATTGGGAAACTTTTAAAGAGCAACAGAAGATAACTAAAAAGGCAATACGGGGAGAAAAGATGAGATATGAAGGTAAGCTAGTCAAGAATATAAAGGAGGATAGTAAAAGCTTTTTAGGTATGTGAAGAGGAAAAAATTAGTTAAAACCAAAGTTGGACCTTGAAGACAGAAAGAGGTGAATTTATTATGGGGAACAAGAAAATGGCAGACGAGTCGAACAGGTACCTTGCATCCGTCTTCACTAAGGAAGACACAAACAATCTCTCAGATGTACTAATGGCCAGAGGATCTAGGGTGACGGAGGAACTGAAAGAAATGCACATTAGGCAGGAAATGGTGTTGGGTAGACTAATGGGACTGAAGGCTGATAAATCCCCAGGGCCTGATGGTCTGCATCCCAGGGTACTTAAGGAAGTGGCTCTGGAAACCGTGGATGCATTGGTGACCATTTTCCAATGTTCTATAGATTCAAGATCAGTTCCTGTGGATTGGAGGGCAGCTAATGTTATTCCACTTTTTAAAGAAGGTGGGAGAGAGAAAATAGAGAATTATAGACCAGTTAGCCTGACATCGGTGGAGGGGAAGATGCTGGAGTCAATTATAAAAGATGAAATAGCGGCACATTTCGATAGCAGTAGCAGGATCAGTCCGAGTCAGCATGGATTTATGAAGGGGAAATCCTGCTTGACTAATCTTCTGGAATTTTTTTAGGATGTAACTAGGGAAATAGACAAGAGAGACCCAGTGGATGTAGTGCACCTGGACTTTCAGAAAGCATTTGATAAGGTCCCACATAGGAGATTAGTGGGCAAACTTAGAGCGAATGGTATTGGGGTAGGGTACTGACATGGATAGAAAATTGGTTGGCAGACAGGAAACAAAGTGTAGGGATTAACGGGTCCCACTCAGAATGGCAGGCAGTGACTAGTGGGGTATCGTAAGGCTCGGTACTGGGACTGCAGCTATTTACAATATACATTAATGATTTAGATGAAGGGATTAAAAGTAACATTAGCAAATTTGCAGACAACACAAAGCTGGGTGGCAGTGTGAAATGTGAGGAGGATGCTGTGAGGATGCAGGGTGACTTGGACAGGTTGGGTGCAAGGGCAAATAGAAACATAGAAAATAGGTACAGGAGTAGGCCATTCGGCCCTTCGAGCCTGCACCGCCATTCAATATGATCATGGCTGATCATCCAACTCAGTATCCTGTACCTGCCTTCTCTCCATACCCCCTGATCCCTTTAGCCACAAGGGCCACATCTAACTCCCTCTTAAATATAGCCAATGAACTGGCCTCAACTACCTTCTGTGGCAGAGAATTCCACAGATTCACCACTCTCTGTGTAAAAAATGATTTTCTCATCTCGGTCCTAAAAGACTTCCCCCTTATCCTTAAACTGTGACCCCTTGTTCTGGACTACCCCAACATCGGGAATAATCTTCCTGCATCTAGCCTGTCCAACCCCTTAAGAATTTTGTAAGTTTCTATAAGACCCCCCCAACTGCATGGCAGATGCAGTTTAATGTGGACACGTGTGAGGTTATCCACTTTGGTGGCAAAAACAGGAAGGCAGATTATTATCTGAATGGCGTCAAGTTGGGAAAAGGAGAAGTACAAAGAGATCTGGGTGTTCTTGTTCATCAGTCACTGAAAGTAAACATGCAGGTAAAGCAGGCAGTGAAGAAAGCTAATGGCATGTTGGCCTTCATAACAAGAGGATTTGAGTATAGGAGCAAAGAGGTCCTTCTGCAGTTGTACAGGGCCCTAGTGAGACCACACCTAGATTATTGTGTGCAGTTTTGGTCTCCAAATTTGAGGAAGGACATTCTTGCTATTGAGGGAGTGCAGCATAGGTTCATTAGGTTACTTCCCAGGATGGCGGGACTGTCATATGTTGATAGAATGGAGCGGCTGGGCTTGTATACACTGGAATTTAGAAGGATGAAAATGGATCTTATTGAAACATATGAGATTATTAAGGGATTGTACACTCTGGAGGCAGGAAATATGTTCCCGATGTTGGGGGAGTCCAGAACCAGGGGGCCACAGTTCAAGAATAAGGGGTGGGCCATTTGGAATGGAGATGAGGGAAAACTTTTTCACTCAGAGAATTGTGAATCTGTGGAATTCTCTGCCTCAGAAGGCAGAGGAGGCCAATTCTCTGGATGCTTTCAAGTGAGAGTTAGATTGAGCTCTTAAAGATAGCAGAGTCAAGGGATATGGTGAGAAGGCAGGAACATGGTATTGATTATGGATGATCACCCATGATCACATTGAATGGCGGTGCTGGCTCGAAGGGCCGAATGGCCTACTCTTCCACCTATTGTCTATTGTGCGATACTGTAGATAGTGAAATAAAAAGAAACCACAGATGCTGGTTTCTAACAAAGCGAGACTCAAAACTTTGGAGTAACTCATCGGGCAGGCGGCATCTCTGGAGGAAATGGATAGGTGCGTGTGTGTGTGGGTTGGGTGTGAAACTGAAAGCAAGAAAAGACCAGGACAAATCAGGACCGACAACAGATGATCTCAGGCCAATTATTGGGGCGGTGTGATCCCAAGAGGGATACATTGTTGTGAACTGTGGAATTGATTAACAGACTTTTAGTGGAGGAAGGGGATGGGGAGAGGGTGTGGGCTAGAGAGATAAAGTAAGTGGTCGGGGGGGAGGGTGGGGGGTAGTTTGTGTAGAAATTACCTAAAATTCGAGAATTTGACATTCATTCCACTGGGTTGTAAGTTACCCAAGCAAAATTCCTCCAATTTGCGTGTGGCCACGCTCTGTCAGTGGTAGAAGCCCAGGACAGAAAGTACAGTAAGTCTTGGTGGACGGAATGCAAGTTTTCAGCAAAACATTTGCCAGGTCTACGCTTGGTCTCACCGATGTACAGGAGCCCACCTCAGGAACACCATATGGAGTAGATGAGGTTAGAGGAGATGCATATGAACCTCTGTTTTGTTGAGAGTGAAGATGGTTATTAAAAATTATAACAGGATCTTGATCATTTGGGCCAGTAGGCTGAGTAATGTCTAATGGAGTTTAATGTAGACATGTGTCAGGTGCTGCATTTTGGAAAGTCAAACCAGGGCAGGACATTCACAGTGAATGATAGGGCCCTGGGGAGAGCAGAGGGATCTAGGAGCCTAGGTACAGAGTTCCCGGAGAGTGGCATCATAGGTAGATAGCGTGGTCAAGAAGGCTTTCAGTACATTAATCTTCATCAGTCAGGGTATTGACTATAGCAGTTGGGGTGTTATGTTACAGTTGTACAACTCTTTGGTGAGGCTGCATTTGGAGTATTGTGTTCAGTTTTGGCCTGCTATGGAAGAATGCGATAGGAGTGATGTTGTTAAGCTGGAACAAATGCAGAGATTCAAGGACCTGAGCTCTAGGGAGAGGTTGAGCAGTCGTGCACTTTATTCCTTGGTGAGCAGGTGGCTGAAGGGAGATGTTGTTGAGATGTAAAAAATCATGAGAGGAATAGATAGGGTGAATGTATTCTTTTACCAAGTAGGGGAATCAAGAACTGGAGGACATAGGTTTAAGGTGTGAAGGGAAAGATTTAACAGGAACTTCAGAGGCAACTTTTTCACCCAGACATTGGTGAAGAGAAAAGTGAGCATGAAACGAGCTGCCCTAGGAAGTAGTTGAGGCAGGTACTATATCAACATTTAAAAGACACTTGGACAGGTACATAGATAGGAAAGGTTTAGAGGGATCCGGGCTAAAATTAGGCAGGTGGGACTATGTAAAATCATAGCGTGTACAGCTAGGGCTGAGTGGCCTGTTTCTGTGTTGTGACTTACACACCATGACTCAACTGGGCCAGCCACAAAAAGACTATAGTTTAGTTTAGAGATACAGCGGGGAAACAGGCCCCTTAGGGCTAAATCTTGGAAACACCTGCAACACCATAGTTATGTACCACGTACCTTCATCAGAAGCCCTATAGCCATTCCAGAAGGTGACTTACCACCACATCCTCAAAAGCACTGAGGGATGGGCACCTTGCTATTGATTGAAATTAAAAATAATCCGACAGTCTATTTAATAACAACATTCCACTGTTATTCTGATCTAAAGTCTGAGGCACTAGGGACTTCAGGTTTTTGTTTTGTTTTGTACATATTCTTTTTTTATTTATTGATTTTCTTTTTTTATTTATTATGTTATCTATTGAGTACTGTGTTTACCGACCTGCTGTGTTGCTGCACGAAAGAATCTCATGATTCTGTTTCAGTACATATGACAATTAAGCACTCTCTTGACTCTTGGGTATGTGTTGACATACCCTCATTAAGCAATTCAAGATGGGAAGGCACAGTGCCATCTCGTGAAAAAAACTGGCAAAAAACAAAGCAGCCCCTCAGACTGCACGTTCATATAATTTAACACGTAAAAGTGCTCTGGATTACCCAAGTGGCATCAGTGACAAATTAATGCCTCCATCTTTCCATTTTCAATTAAACTGTGATAGTTATCAAATAATCAGCTTCTGACTAGGTGATAAATATTGTTTCAAAGACTGGGAATAAGTCTGCTCTTTGATGTTGCATTATGTGATTTTTTTTTACATCTACACGAGAAAGCAGGCAGAAGGTTGTCTACTGAAGCAGTGAGTGACTTCATCATGTTGACTTTTTCTAGTGCCCATTCAAGCCTCAGTGGAATGAGTAAAACGACAGAACCAGAACTAAATGAAACAAATATACTGTTAAAATCTTATGTTACTTTCCTAGAAGGAAATTCTAGTTCTCCTGATACTTAATAACATTTTAAAATATTAACAAAGACATTGCTGTATTTCTAGTACAGCTTACAAGCTACATATTGACTGCACTGAGTTCTAAACAGGGCTGGTGCATATTACATGTCAATGAATGTCTATCATTGGGCAATGTGGGGAGTGGTGCGAGTTGAGCTAGACGGGAGGAGATATCTCCGAGGAGAGGAGAGCATGATTTGACCTAGCTAACCTTTCCTAAAGCCATTTACCAATTTAACCAAGTGGTCTGCAACAACAACAGCAGCTCGCCACAGGATCAAAGTGTATTTTTCTAGATTTGTTTTCCATTTTTCTTGAATATTAAACGTTGTTCTGTTATTGTCCCATTCCAGGAGTAAAATGGAATAGACTGACTTCTTTGTATGTTATAGTTGAAGTTTTCTAGAGCACAATTGTGGAGTTTGAGCTGTTTTGTCGGAGGTACCTCTAAAGTACTCCTGACATGTTGAATCAACTCATGCCAAGGTCAGAGGGGCAGGAATGATGATTAGAAGCTTCTTTCTAAATCCCAGAAGCTGACTTTGATGAGATGCAGTTTACAATTGAGATTGTGTCCATTGATTCTGAAACGCATGATGTCTAATTGTTTATTATATTTATTAATAATTATCTTATCTGCCTACAAATTGGAACATGAACCCTATGTTTATCCCATCAAACTCTTTCATTATCTTAAACACCTCTATCATACGGCAGAAGGCTGAGTGGCTTTCTTTTCTGTGAACCTTGGCTAGTCCTTATGGCACTGGCCACCCCCATTCCATGGTATTTGTGTATTGGAAGACAGAACTTTGGTAACATTGTTATGTGGTAGGGGAAGAACATCTTAACGGATAAACAATGGCAGAAAGTTAGCCTAATGGGCCTATCCCACTTAGGCGATTTTTCAGCGGACTGCCAGCGACTGTCAAATTGCCGGCAGTCGGCGGACATTTAACATTACCGGTCTGTTATCCTGGGTTCTGAAAACTACTGCTTACCTTTTTTTTTCCAATGAGCCAATGAAATCCACCGGTCAACACCGGCTACAACCTACAAGAACCTCCGAGAACCTTCGACCTCCTGGCAACCCATTAGGACCTCCTGGCGACCCACCTACGGCTCGAGAAATCTCGCTACTCTCCATGGCGGCTTCATTCTAGTTGCCGCTAATTTTTCAACATAATGAGGCCGCGACTAGTTCCCAGAATGCGGGAACTCCTCACGACCATGAAGGCGACTCCCCGGCAACCACCCGGGATGACAATGTGGCGACTGCATAGTCTCCTGCAGTCGCCTAGAAAGTCACCTAAGTGGGACAGGCCCATAAAATTCTACACTACTCTTGGAGGAAACAATTTTAAATGAAAATGAGGAAAGTTCAGTAACTACTAAGCTCAGTAACTACCAGACTTGATGAAAGATCATTGATGGACACAAAATGCTGGAGTAACTCAGCAGGTTAGGCAGCATCTCTGGAGTAAATGCATGTGATGTTTCAGGTTGGGGCCCTTCTTCAGACTGATTGCCGAGGGGAAACAGGGGGGAACTGGGAGAGAAGAGGGGGCCAGGCAAATCATGGCCGGCAGCAGATGATCTCAGGCGAGGGGGTACCTGATAGGCAGATTGTTGGAGAGAAGCATGTGTGAGCCCAAAATAAATACATAGTTGCAAACTAGTTTTCTAGTTTAGTTTGTTATTGTCACGAGTACCGAGGTACAATGAAAAGCTTTTGTTTGCGTGCTCGTTGAATGATTTTTGCTGAAGAAGGCATGGGTGGGGGGAATGTGGAAGAAACCAGTGCAAGGTCAGTCAGGGTACAGGGAAAGGGTGTTGGTTTGTGATCATCTATCTGAAAAGCAACTGTTTCCCTCTTCACAGGTGTAGCCTAACCTGCTACTATTTCTCAGTATTTTCTTCTTAGTTGGCAGATTTCCAATATCTGCAGTGTTTTACTTTGTCATAAGAATACAATAATTCCTACCAGCAGCAGATGGCAGCATTCTCATCCAAGTAGCAATAGATCAGTTCCAAGTTGTCCGATCTCATATCCAAATTTGACAGTGTTGCACACTAAAAAAACGCTATTTCTCTTTCCACAGATGTTGTCTGACCTGCGGAGTTTTTCCAAGCATCTTTTCATTTTGGTTCAGATTTACAGCATCATTTAATGGGGTGGGAGAGTGCAACCTTCACGTGGTCCGCCCTGTTTCGACGAATGCAATCAACCTGATGTGCACAATCAAATAAGATCAAATAGAACAAATTGTCCTACAACTTTAGGCTGTGCACGTCATACGTAAGAAGAAGAAGAAGAAGAAGAAGCATCATTTAATGATCTTTGTATTTTAAATCTGGTCTCCATGGTTAATAAGGTGGACTCCAGCTCCCTCTAATGTCAGCAGCACATCATTACTTCTCCCACTTTACATCCTTCCTCATTGATTATGTGGCTTAGAGACATAGAGCTGTAACAGCATTGAAACTAGCACTTTGGTGCATCTTGTCCACGCTGACCAAGTTGGTATGTTGAGCTAGTCCCACTTGCCTGCATTCAGCCCCTATCCCTCTAAAACCTTCCTAACCATACATCTGTCCAAATGTCTTAAAAAACATAATTGTATCCACTTCTATCGCTTCTTCTAGCAGCTCATTCCAGATACCAACCACCCTCAGTGTACAAATTGCCTCCGTGGTCCCACTGAAATCTTTCATCTTCTTTATATAATATTCTTAGGTGGTGAGAAAGATGAAGAGTAGAGCAGTTAAGGGAGAGATATCCTTAGTTTAGGGTCAATTCAGCAAGATGTAGCTGCCAATGGCAGGCCAGTAGACTTTGAGGATTGTCATGAGGTGCACAGTTTCTTGTATAGTGGGAAGTTCTAGAGATTGGATGGATAGTGAGAGACTTTTACAGCACAGACACTGGCCCAACAGTCCATGCTGACCTAAATTACATCTCCCAGGTGACAGGTCAAATGCTGAGCTCATTCCATTTGCCTGTGTTTGACCCATATTCCTCTAAATATTTACTATCTGTCTACCTGTCCAAATGACTTTTAAATATTATTATTGTATATATATATATGATAATAATATCATATAATATATCATCTATATTTCTAAAAGTCTGATCTTGACCACTTCCTGTTGTTCTGTATATTGATTTTAGAAAAAACGCTGCCACTTACGGCTGTGATTTTTGGCCATCTTACTCAGAGTCACCCTCCGCTGCGCAGGACGAGGATTTTTCCCATCGATGAAAAATAAAAGAGTTATTAGTGTTTTAAAAATGTTGAGATTCTCTCTCCTGAAGGCCACGCCCCTTCCGGAGGGACAATAAAACCCGGAAGTGTTGCCTCAGTCAGTCTCTGCAAGATGGGGGAATGAGAGGGTCATGTCTCTCAGTCTGAGCTGTGAATAACACTGAACACGTTCTATTAAAATGTGAGTGGTTTTACTGACCTATCAGTGCCCTTAATGTGGTTTGAAAATATAGTTTGGAAATGCTAAAGCTGTGTTGCCTTTGGTTTGGAAATGCTAAAGCTGTGTTGCCTTTGGTTTGGAAATGCTAAAGCTGTGTTGCCTTTGGTTTGGAAATGCTAAAGCTGTGTTGCCTTTGGTTTGGAAATGCTAAAGCTGTGTTGCCTAATTAAAGTTGCCTTGCCTAATTAATGTTGCCTTGCCTTCTATATATTTAAAAGTCTAATCTTGACCACTTCCTGTTTGCGCTTTATATTGATTTTAGAAAAAACACTACCACGTACGGCTGTGATTTTTGGCCATCTTACTCAGAGTCATCAGGTGCCGAGAATTTTTCCCATCGATGAAAAATAAAAGAGTTATTAGTGTTTAAATAATGTTGAGATTCTCTCTCCTGTCAATCATGCCATGAAGGCCGCGCCCCTTCTGGTGGGAGGGGGGGAGGGACTATAAAACCCAGAAGTGTGGGCGTGGCTCAGTCTCTGCAAGATGGAGGAGGGAGAGGTCACGACTTGCTATCTTTAGTGGCCTTGCACCCTGCTTGAAGTGGTAAGAAACTGCACTTGAATTTGGTGGCCTTGCACCCTGCTTGAAATGGAATTTCAAGGAATAGCCGTGAGTCAACTGCCAGCCCACCAGCCGTGAGTGAGTGAGCTGCCAGAACAACAGGCTTGAGTGACTGAGCCGCCAGCCCAAGAATCCATTCGGCCCACAATGTCCATACTAGCCCTCGGAAACCAGTCCCTCCAGCCCACAACACCCATACTAGCGCTCCAGAAAGCCCCCCCCCCCCCCCACTGGCCACCAATATTTGAATTGGTGGAGAGGTGGAATATTGCGTTGGGGGACCAGCCCACCCGTGTGATGCTGGGACCCAACGGGTCCCACTTAGTCTAGTATATATTGTTAGCCTGCAGTTCATTCCACAAGTAGAAGGAAGAAGATGCACCATTTTAGTAGATACAGGGGCATCCATGTCATCTATTCAGTCCATTTACAATTTTCCTAAATCTAACGAGACTCAGAGCCTTTCTGGATTCCAAGGACAAGTATGTCAATACCCCATCTCTATGTCAGTTGAATTAAACATACCAGGACAGTGCTGCATCAATCCATAATTACCACTGGTCTGGATTGTAATCTGCTAGCTCGAGATTTGCTATGCGCATTCCAGCGGAAAATTGAATGTGGAGACAATGGAATAACTGTAACCCCATGGGCTCCCAAGAGACAGTGTTACTTATCAGTGACACCCCAATGGTGGTCCCTAGACTTAGAAGATGAGCCCCCACTTCATATCACCTTAGCATATGATCGGAGTGATAAATATAGAGAGCTGGAAACCTTTTTCGATCCCGTGAAGGAACTAGATGGGATGTAGACCTTTTGGCATTAGTGATCGGGCCACAGGGAACAGCAGAATATGCTGAGGTGCCTTTAGAATTATGGATGCAGGTTTCTGAGGCTGCCCCACACATAACGAAGAGGGTGAACTTTCCATCTCATGCAAAGGATTTAGGAGCTATGGTTAGGCGAGCAATTAGTCTGGCGAATCCAAACACAAGCCAGGAACAAGAACTGCCTAATGCTTGTACTGTTCAGTTTTATCAGCCACCAAGGAAGGTTACAACTTAGTTACGCCATCATCTGTGGAGTGAGGTACAAGAGTATGTGGACACACAGGTGTGGGCAGAAGACCATACTCAGGTAAGATGTGTTCAGATTGATCCCATTCAGGTAGCTCTCCAGAAAAATGTAACACTGCCTTCCATACAACAGTACCCACTGAAGCAGCAGGCAATATCAAGCATTGATAAGTTAATTCAAGGATTGCTAGAATAGGGCATTCTGGTTGAGTGTCAGTCCTGCTGCAACATGCCTATCCCTGCAGTACCTAAAGCAGGGAAACCGGATCAATATAGCTTGGTTCAGGATTTGCGGTCCATTAATGCCATCGTAGAACTGCTTCATGCATTGGAGCCTAATCCAGCTCGCGTCTTAGCCCAAATTCCAGCATGCCTTCTTCTCACTACCTCTACATCAGGACAGTCAGTACCTCTTCGCCTTCACCTACAACAGACAACAGTACACCTGGACTCAGGGATTTGTGAACTCTCCAACATTGTTTTCCAGATGTCTCCAAGGACAGCTGCAAACAAGCTTTCAATGTGGCTCCACCCTAGTTCAGTATGTGGATGATTTGCTTGTGGCCAACGAGGATGAACAAAGCAATCGCGAAGATACCACTCAACTGTTATAGTATAGAAGCAGCTGCCTTTGAAACACCATTCTCTGCCCAACAAGCAGAAATGTTTGCCTTAATAAGAGCCTGTATCATAGGAAAAAATGTAAGAGTGAACATTTAAACCGACTCTAGGTATGCCTTTGGAGTGGTCCATGACTTTGGCCAGTTGTAGAGAAATAGAGGATTCCTAACCTCAGCGGGAACACAAATCTTTCAGCAGCAAATAGTGTCCGATCTGCTGTAAGCTTTAATGTTGCCAAAACAAATTTCTGTGATGAAATGTAGTGCCCATACGAAAGGTCAAACCCCAGTAGATATAGGAAATCATTGTGCTGACCAAGAAGCTAAAGAAATGGCCTGGGAGCGCAGGGTGGTTGTACCTAAAATGATGAGGCATACTAGAACTATAGAGAAAGACAAGTCTACCTCGGAAAAGCCAATGCCAACTATCCAAGATGTCATTAGGTTACAGGAGGAAGCTACTGAGAAAGATGTAAAATTATGGAAGCAACTTGGGTGTAAAATTGATTGTCGGGATTGTCGGTTACTCCGGCAGGACAAACTCGTATGACTGACGAATTAGCAATGTGGGTCATTGATTGTGTACACTTTGCAACTCATTGTGGTGCCCGAGCAACCGGCGACACACTATTAGCTACATGGTGGCATCCAAAGTTGCAGACTCTGGCTCAGAGGATTAGTAGCCGTTGCCTGATCTGTCAGCAACATAATCCCGGAAAAGGCGTACATTGTGAAGGTGGGAAAACTCCCTTGCCTATAGGATGTCCCTTTGAAACCCTTCAGATGGACTATATTGAGTTGGAGAGATGTCAGGGATATAAGTATGTGCTGGTAATCGTAGACGTGTTTAGTAAGTGGACAGAGGCTTATCCTACAGTGGACAACAAAGTCTCCATGGTAATCAAAGTACTCATGAGAGAGATTATTCCGAGATATGGTATTCTAATTCAGCTAAGTTCTAATAATGGCCTTCATTTTATAGGACAAGTAAATAGAGAGTTCTGTGGACAAATGGGCATCCAGCAGCAGTTACATTGCGCCTATCGACCACAGGCTGCTGGACTTGTTGAACGAGCTAACCAGACATTAAAAACTAAATTAGCTAAATTAAGAGCCGAAACGGGAATTAACTGGTTCAAATTATTTCCTATAGCATTGTTCCAGATGCGCACTACACCAGCAGGGAGAGCATGCTTGAGCCCAGCAGAGATTATGTATGGTCGTCCACTCAGAACACCATGGAACCAGAGTACCCCAAAAGTTGTTCATTTCCATCATATGGCCACAGAAATGACTGATTATGTTCTATCCTTAACTAAAGTATTAAGAGATATACATTCTAGGGTACGAGTGGCGTATTTTGAATTACCACCTTTAACTACCTCATTTAGAGTTGAGCCTGGTGATTTTGTGATGGTGAAGAAGTGGATAAGGAAAGGTTTGGATGCTCGGTGGGAAGGACCTTATCACGTCCTCCTCACAACCCCGACTGCTGCTAAGGTAGAAGGGAGAGATGCGTGGGTCCACCTTCACCATTGTAAAATTATCAGTAGTAAGATTTAACGTTTTCTTTTTGTGAGAAATCTCCCCTAGACACTGCTGCCATTCGTATGCCTTGAACAATGTGATGGGCCCAAGAGGATACACGCCCATGCAAAGTCGTGAGGTGAATACCTCTTGGTTGAATGCCTGAGAATCTGCTGTATCCATGTAAAGTCGGGACGCAGAGACTTATGGAAACTCCATCATCATTATTGTTGGACTACTGAATCATGGACTGTTGTCATTTCATTTCACTTTGCTTGTAAAGATGATGTAATGGAATCCCTTACGGAAAGAGTTGGTTATCATAGAATGATAAAAGGGGGAATGTGGATATGCAGGGGTTTGGGTACTTTGGAAATAGCAGGCTTCTGTGAAAAAGGTCAACCCTTGCTGAGGTGACCAAGGGACACCAGGTGCAAGAGGGTCATGTAATTAAATGTTGCCATCAAGTCTGGATTTGTACAGACCCTCCCAACTGTTTCAGTTCCAAGGAAGCTCTAGGTGCCACTAAGTCTGGGTTAATGTTAAACAGATGCTAAACCCAGGTCTGTGATTGGGTAAAGGATTTTGTGTTTATACATAGTAGGTGTGTTAAGTGTTTTTTCATATACATTGTTTGTAAGTAAGCAAAGTAAGTGCCTCTTAATGTGGTCTCTTATCTGTAAGAAGTGATTGGAATGTAGGGATGGCCCTCCCATTGCATTTTCGCGCCCTTAGTGTCCCCGCCTCCGTTTAGGGGTATAAAAGTGTAGGTCATTTGTTTGGGCGTGCCGGTTTTCTCTTTCTTCTGTTCTGTTCGCACGAGGCTGGTGAGGGCTCGAGTGAGTAGATCCGAGTCCGGCCCTGCAGTACTGTTTACAAATAAAGAAGAGTTTGGACTCCAGTGTTCGTTTCAGTGATTGACTGACCCAGACTAAGGGGATAGTGTTAGATCCGGAATCAACACTCCCTACGCCATTAGTCATAAAGAAGGATCTAAAATGGCATCTAAAATAGAATAACGTAAAATAGCATCGCGCCATTTTGCTCCACAGATGCTGCCTGGCCTGCTGAATTTGATAGTTAGAAGGACAGGCAGAAGATACCGTGGCTGCAAGCGAGATACCTGGGTGCTATGTTATCTCCCAGGTGCCAGGTCAAGGATGTCTCTGAGCAGTTGCAGAAAATTCTCAGGAGGGAAAGGGGTTGAGGGGAGCAACCAGAGGTTGTCGTATATATTGGTACCAATGACATGGATAGAAAAAACCTTTGGGTTTTTGAACCTTCATTCAGCCTCAGGCACTGGCCAGAGACCTGCGTACGGAGGAGGAGTGAGGGGTGTGGTGACAGGCAATGTATCAGTGATGTATTTCAGTGATAGACTGCCCATATTTCACTGCTCCTTTACCTACAGCTTCTTGCCCTTAATGATGAACTCAATGCCCTTAACAATGAACTTACTAGCAACGGCAAACTCCGACCTGAAAGCTGGCTCACGATTGGCAAGGAGCAGTACACCCCAAGACACTTGGATGAGCCACAATCCCAAAATGCTTGTGTATCTGATTAATCCACACTCCTGGCTTACCAGCTGTCCAAACCATTAAGGTGCTTGGAATGTTTATGAATATTTCTGACACTCATGAGCACTGAACCATGTTCATGATTATGAATAATCATTTTACTGCAATGAAAATTATGAAAACTTTTACTATAAATTTAAAATGTGAAATACTAGAATACTATTACTATATAACAATAAAATTAATTAAAATTAATTCTAAAAAAATAAATTACCTGCAATGACCTCTCTTCCTTGGAGCCATTGATATCCATTGAAATGAAAGGAATTGCAGAACTTGCACCAGGCTAGCTTGGTCCAGTTTAAATAGGCAGGTTTTCCATAGTATTTCTGAAAAAGTATGTGAAGATGCTGTCTTGGCACTGGACTGCATGAGAGGTCCAACATCGTCAGAGTAACAGCAAGAAAAGCATCACTGGATTTCTGTTTTTAACTGTGTGGTGCTGGAACGTGGCGGTTCTCTGCAACATTGTTCCAGAAGAGGATCAATTGTCCTCATGTAAAGTATGATTCAACTGGGTAGCATGCAGAACAAGCTTTCTGCTGTACCTCTGTACACGTGACAACAATAAACTAAAGGAATAAGGGATTCAGGGCATCAGTATTGCATTCAATCCACAAATGTTCTGCTGACAGCAAGCCTTCTTCCTTTACCAGAGCAAATGACATTTACCACATTAGGAAATCCAGCTGCGGAGCCCAATGTGGCTGGGCCAGTGTTGTATCAGTGGGTCTGCCCCATCAGCCACATCTCAGATTAGGCCAGGAGCAGAATCTGGTATCCTGTTCATCTCAGTGGAGATTCTCAGTCTGCAGAAGGAAAGTACTTTAATGATTTCAAAGCAATTACATGTTTTAATTAACATTTGGTGTATTTTAAAAACTTGTATTTTTAGAAATTATTTACATCAATTTTAATAGTTTTTAAATGTTTCAGCTGTACACATGCTGATTGGTGGGACTTCCTTGTCTGACCACTCCATGTGCACAGGATCAGCAAAGATCAGTATTGCAGACTGGAACTATGGCATGAATCTGAGCAGTGGACGAAGCCAGCAAAATCCTGCCGAATACATTGGTCATGGAGCTTTATGATCATGTAAATAAGAAGAAACCTACCAGAGACTCGCGTTTATCGAAAGTGTTTCACAATCCCAGGTCATCTCAAAAGTACCTTACAAATGAAGCATTTACTTGAAATTGTAATATGAGAATCCCAGCCTGCAGTTTGTGCCCAGGAAGCACCCACAGATTGTACTGTGATACTGACCAGATAATGATGATAGCTGGGGAATAAATATTTGCCCCAACCCAACAATTGCTTCACTGTATTTCTCAATAGAATGCCCTCCTCTCTTTTCTGTCCCCCACCTCACTTGGTGTGCACACATATTTCTCACCCTGCTCCTTTCTCCTTCTTCGTATGTTCATCTCCTATCCCCGAGTCCCACATTTCCCTTTCATCCCCTCTCTTTCCTCACCCTCTGACCCCTTCCACCAATATCCCTCCCTCTGAGTTTATATTTCACTCCAGGCTTTGTCCCACCCCACTCTCTTTTCTAGTTCTCGCCTGTACTCCAATCAATCTGAAGAAGGGGATCGACCTAAAACGTACCTGCCCATTACCTCCACCGATACCGCCAGAGTTCCTCCAGCACTTTGAACTTTGCTCGGTTCCAGCATCTGCAGTTCCACGTGTAGCCATTGGTTAATTTTTGCAACCTGAAATTGATCTCAGATTTTGATTTAACATCTCATCAAAAGACAGCACTTCCTGTAATGCAGCATCACCTCAGATAACAGACTCAATTCTGACTCGGATAAGAGATCTTTCCACTGAGTCATGGTTGACAACAGTTCACTGAGCTGTTCTATGTTAACAACAAATTCCAAGTGGGTTTATTTGACCTGGTGCATGTTTCAACATATCTCAGAAATATTTGAACACCTGCATGTTTCAGGCTATGATGCTATCTTAACAAAGAAATGAAAAACTGTTCCAAGCCTTGTAATAATTTGTAGCTAGCTCTGAAAACTGAAAGTCATTACTTGTCAATTACACCTTTAATGCAGCAGAAAAAAACATCTGCTTTCAATGTCGACCCTCTCATGACAAAACACAATAGTAATAATAATGAGACTAAATCATCTCAAAACTGCACCGCACTTCTTAAAGATGTGAGCCAGAGATAACTTCTAATTTTAAACTTTTAAATTTCAAATATTTATTAAACTTCAAATCTTTTTCAAATCTTTGTAATGTTATAATACTTATTATTCCCTTGAAGGGAAATTGGTATGAGCACATCAATCTATTTCGGTCCCTGCTGTGTCTTTTAACAAAATAGGTAATGATAATTGCTCAATTATTATATTTATCACACAAATAAACAATGGAACTTTATTTTCAGCAGCAAATCAGAACTGACAGCACCAGCCTCAGCTTGGCTACGAATGAGTGTTCAAGAGGTACAATGTGATACTAGACACTGGTCCAGTTTGCATACTGCAGAACTTTATCAGGAAAGAACTCCAACAGCTTGTGTTTAGACTGAACATTAATCACTTATTGGCAGATAAATTTATTTTACAGAAATTCACATATCTTTGGTTCTTACTGTTGAGTGTGTTACACAAAGATCCAATCTCAACCGGATGGTAGATTCTCTGCTCCATTCTTGTGCTCACTTCACCTTTGAGTGACAGTTAAACGGCACACCTCTCCCAGGAATAGCTCACTTTGTACCCTCGCATATGGTACCGTTATGCAATTATTGCAATGGTATACATTTGGCAGGGAATTGCAATGGCATACATTTGGCAGGAATTACTGGATTACTGCTGGAAATACAAATCAACAAAGATTTATTTTTTAATCTATTTTCCCAATCACAGGTCTGGTTTTGATCATCTAAGTCGTCACACAACTGGAGTGAGATGGGGGACTGGAAAGTTGTTTGGATTATTGATCCAGATGTGGCACGGTGGCACAGCAGTACATTTGCTGCATACAGCGCCAGAGACCCGGGTTCTGTCTGTGCGGAGTTTGTACGTTCTCCCCGTGGGTTTTCTCCAGAAACTCCGGTTTCCTCCCACACTCCAAAGATGTACAGGTTTGCATGTTAATTGACTAGATTAAATTGCCCTAGTGTTTGTAATTAGTGTTAGTATACGGGGATCGCTGATCTGTGTGGACTTGGTGGGCCAAAGGGCCTGTTTCTGCGTTGATTCTCTAAACTAAACTAAAATCAAATGCAGCCTTTTGTTAACAAGCCTTTTGTTATCATGAACTATGTCCTTGAGTGTTGGAGAACAATTTAAAAAATAATAATTGATAGAGTGCTGTGCTGGACTTTGGATGGGGTGCAAGGATAATCGGATCAACCTCAGCTACCCCTCCCAGGCTAACACTCCCAGCATCGAGGCTCTGATTACCTCTCCACATTGGATGGGCCACATCAGACACCCAAAACTGATGTTCTAATGTAGGAGGAGATTATCAGGTGGACAAAAAAAAAGATTTGAGGATGTACTCTTGAGAAAAATGTTTTGTCCCCACTGGCTCCTGGGAACAACTGGCCAAGATTACTCAAAGTGGAGCAGCTGCATTTAAAATAATATGGAGAACCTCGCTTCAGAAGCATAGGAAGCTCTGTATAAACAGCAGTAGATAGTGCCTCACAAATTACCCATCTGCCAACCACTGCTTGCTTTATCTACAGAAGAGTCTCCAATTACCTCATTGACCTCATAAGCAACCTTAGAAACTACAGAATCAAGGTGGAATTAGGCCATATCAATCCTGAGCACGTGCCAAAAAAGATAAAGGATTTATCAGGGAAGGTGAAATATTTAAACAGTAATGGTGTTGAGAGGTTAAGCTATCAAGAAAGACTAAACAGGAGGGGCTCTTTTGTTTTGGACGTGTGAAAGATCATAACCAGAGTCCATAAACATGTCTCCATAATAAATTTATGGGGATTTGTTTTTAACCTCATGAGGGAGAAAGGGATGTAAGAATGTATCCTTTTAATATTTATTACGAGGATGTGAGTATCACTGACAAGGTCGGCATGTGTTGCCCAAACCTCATTGCCCTTGAAAAACTGGTAGTGAGCTGCTGGCTTGAACTGTTGCATTTCTCTGAAGAAAAATAACCTCATAGACTGTTGCTTTATATTGAGTTCCAGGATTTAAATCCAGCACTGAAGGAACAAAAATACATTTCAAAATCACTGTAGCAACTGCCTGGTGGGGGCAGTGCAGGTGATGGTGTTTCTTTGCATCAAATCATGAAGAAATTATTGTTTAGGTTGGAGGATCGAATGCCAATCAAGTTGGCAGCTTTATTCTAAATGGTGTTGAGTTCCTTGAATATTGGAACTGCATTGTCCAAGCCAGTAAATGTTTCCCTTCAGAGTTTGGATATGCCATGATGCATTTGTAAAATATGCCAAAGAGCTAAGAAAAGGAAGGATAGAACCATAAACACCAGAATGGAACATGTGAAATATGTACAAGAGCAAGAGCATGGAGATGAAAGATATCTTGCATTTATATAGTATTTATCAAAACATCAGGCCATGCCAAAGTCATTGGTTTTAAATCCCTTCTTCCTATTTGCTTTCTCATTTTCTGCAGTTATTGGAACACTTTGTGTCTTTTACAATGAAGGCAATTATAAAATATTTGTTCAGTGGCAAAATTGAACAGATATTGTTGGGTGGGGAGAGAGTGAAAAAAATACATAATTTTGGGACTGAATAATTCACACATTGTCCAAGTTCCTGACTTTGTTGTACTTATATAAAACCAACCTTTATTTTCATGCCAATCACCTCTTTCCCTCAGACACCCTAATTCACTCAAGGAGTATCATGTACTCCTTCACATGATACCTTTCTGGTTAAACACAGGGGAAGCTCTTACGAGGTGTCAGAGGTGAATCATGGATTTACTTGCATTATTTTCAATTTAGCATTCCATATTTGCTAGTCATGATCTGGTCTCTTGTACAACAGGAAGACACAACACAAATTGGGTAATGCCTTTACAAGGACTTCAGTTCCACAAAGCTCAATTTAGACATTTTATAACTTTTTGCATTCAAACAGGACTAACATTTTCAGCTCTTAACCACACCCTAATTTCTAAGCTCAGAATTTTACAGTAAGAATGTGATAATGTAGAGGTAAAGAAGATTTATGGATGTGCAGGGGTGAAGCATTTTAATTATTGATTAGACGAGCCTTTGGAACATGGGAGACCGAGAGAAAATTAATTGAGGGACACAAAATTATATTGTAGGGTGGGGTGAAAAAGTATTTCCATATTTATGGAGAGGTAAATAGCTGGAGTGACAAAGTTAATTAAATTAAGGATGAGGTGAATTGAGAATTTAAAAAAAACCTAAATAATGGGTCAATGTGGATGAGGTGGGCTGAAGGGTCTGTTTTCGTGCTGTGTGACTCTAATGGTTGGTCTGGAGTTCACTGCCTCAAAGGTGGTGCAGAAACTTTCAACACACTTAAAAAGTACTTGGATGAGAATTTGAAACACCATAACGTATGGTCCATGGATTGAGAGCTAACAAATATCTGATGAAATATACATTTTTCAGGATGAGCATATTGGCAAGGTCAGCTATTCTCACCCATCAAGGATGTTATCAAGGATAGCTGCTAGCCTGGCCATTCCCATTTCTATCTTCTGGGAGAAGATGCAGGAAAGCCCTGATGTCCAGCCTTAAGAACAGCTTCTTCCCCACTACTATCAAACTACTGAACCAGTCACCTCTAATATATCCAGTCTGAAGAAGGGACTTGACCTATTCCTTTTCTCCAGAGATGCCGTCTGTCCTGCTGGGTTACTCCAGCCTTTTGTGTCTGATCTCTATTACACCCCATTCTGGAAGGTGCTGTCATGTTATTCTTAATTTTACCTCATTCAGTTATTCCGTTATTGCACAGAGGGTTTTTTTCTGCACTACTTCAGATTGCACTACACTCTTTGCACCATTCTACTGTTTTCAATGTGTTGTTGTATTTACTATTGTATCTAGCGTTATGTACAGTGAACAATAAATTTCATTGCATCCTGGTGTATAACAATAAACTATTCTGAATCTGAATGTAATTATTTGAAAGGCCTTCTTAAGAATTGCAAACTCCATCTTTTACCAGCTAATATATTTGTTATAATATTTCAAAGTTCTTTTTAGTTAATGGCATATAAATGGCATATAAATGAAACATTATTTGGTTTCAATCGGACATGAATGAATTACATTCTTTAAATATAAGATCCTAAGCCTGAATTGTTAACATTCTTTCCCCTTCCATGAGAGCTGCCTAACCTGCCGAGTATTTACCAGGAAATAAGCTTGCTCGCTTATCTCCCGTAGGATGTGATGGAAGTTGCCATCATTCTGTGTCTGAATCAGGGAGCCAGCAACTACCATCGCATCCAACGTGGAACAGTTGCTGCTGGTCCCCAATAATGACTCACACTCACCGTGTCGACCAAGACGCACATCAGCCACTCAGCCCAGCCTGCTCTACACTCAGCCGGCCTCTCCACACAAAGCCAATGGCAATTCATCCCTGGATTCTGACACAGCAGGTGTCAGTAAAGCATCTCTCTCTCTCTCCCTCCCTCCCTGTCTGTCTGAAGAAGGGTCCCAACCAGAAAAGTCACCTATGCATGTCCTCCAGAGATGTTGCGTGACCCACCGAGTTACTCCAGCACATTGAGTTTTACTCAAGATTCTAGCATCTGCAGTTCACTGTGGCTCCATCATTCTCTACATTGGAGCAGATTCCACTATTCCTCTCGTTTCCTGGAAATTACCCTGAGCTCTAAGCGAGCTATACATGTAATTCCATCCACATTCTTTTCCTCTAGTTTCTTCAACTTTACAAAAGCACAAAATATTCACTATTAAACAAGTGGACCATGCTAATGAACTCTGAACTGATGTACTATCATATGCTCCAAAATATTATACAGTGTAAACAATAAACATGAAGCCAATCGATATCTTAACTTCAGAATAAGCAGCGTATAAACATTGCTACAACTGCGACATAAGTCATGAAATTAGGTAATGAGGTAGAAAATGTGGTGTAACCAACAAGGAAGAAATGACTCGTCCATCGTTAGCTATGCGCTAAAAGGACACACATACAACGCTGGAGTAACTCAGTGGGTCAGACATCATGTGTAGGAAGGAACTGCAGATGTTGGTTTACACCGAAGATAGACACAAAATGCTGGAGTAACTCAGCGGGACAGGCAGCATCTCTGGAGAGAAGGAATGGCCGGGTGACGTTTCGGGTCCAGACCCTTCTCCAGCCTGCATCATCTCTGGGGGGGACATGACCAGGCATCATTGAGGGGAGGGTCAAACCAAAGATGCAAGAACTATGATGTTTGGGTCAAACCCCTTCCTCAGACTCAAGCATTCGCTGTCGCCTTTAAATCGATTGGCGATGTTTTCGCTGGAAACGTTTGGATTTTCAGCCAATGGAGGTGCACGTTTCATCCTTGATCGCCGCGCTGTCCAATGAGGTGGCTCGTTTCATCCTGCGGCCCGCTGACCTGCCACTCAGTATTGTCTAGATGGGCCACGCCGGAACCAATCAGGACGGTTGTCTGTGATCCCGCCCTTGCGGCCAATGAGCGGCGCGTTGTGATTGGAGGGGAGGGAGGGGGGGGGGGGGGGACGAGCGGCCTGTGCTGTTGGAGTGCGGTTGTCGAGGCTGAGGCGGGCTGGGCGCTGACAGGACAGGAGACCGACCGGCCGGGAAGGTGGAAGGAAGGCAGGCAAGCGCCGGCTGATGGTGCGGAGAAGTGGGGGGGGAGGCCGAGAGATTTAAAAAAAAAAAAGCTCCCGTGAAACTCTGTGAGGGCAGCTTTTTAAAAAAATAACCCGAAGCCAACCCCCTCATCCACCGGCCCCTCATCCACCCGTTCGCCGCCTGGATGCGATGAGGACGATGTCAGCTCCGCTCTGCGCTGATGCCCGCCTTGGAGGGAGACCGCTCTGGGCCCAGCGCCGACCCCTGGGTGACCGGACCTGAGTCTTACAGACCTGGGCTCCAGCATCTGCCGACCGCTCTTCGACCGACGCGCCACTCGCCCACCTCCTCCTTTCGGTCGCCCAAGTTCTCGGACCGTGAGCAGTTAATCGGACGGCTCTGACGGAGGAAAAGGAAACAGACTGTGCGAGATCGACCGTCCGCCCATGGCTTTCATAATGAAGAAGAAGAAATTCAAGTTCCAGACCATCTTCAACCTGGAGGAGTTGGCCGCCGTCCCCTTCGTCAACGGTGTGCTCTTCTGTAAGATCCGCCTCTTGGATGGAGGGGATTTCACCCAGCTTTCATCCAGGTAAGGCTCCTCATCTCCAGCAATCCGAGAGCAAAGGAAGAAGAAAAACAATCCAGAAGCTGCTTTTCAACGATTAGTGGGCAAAGCCAGTTCAATCTTACTTTGCGACAGACAGTGCTGTTTAAAGTTAGGGGAAGTCAAGAAAACCGGTTTTGGGCGAGATAAGATTTTTTTTTGATATAAGGTACAGTGCACAATTCCATGTAGCTCCCACTTGACCTTTAGTTTAGAGCTATTTGGAATACAAAATATTTTGATGTAGTAACAATATTATTGATTTCAAGTTTGTGGAAGACTTTAAGTGATTATTTCAAGACTCTAACCTTGTACGTGGCTTTATGATGAGTTATGTTCTAAGATACGACTAGAGGCAAAATTAAATAGGATATTGGATCCAGATATTGACATTTGGCCTGGCCTACCTACGTTGGCATTTATGCTTCATTTGCGCCTTTTCCTGTCTATCCACTTCTGAAATCTTTTTTTGTTTTGCAATTTAATTGTTTAGATGTTGCCTTGATATTGGCCCATTTAATCACTGCATCAGCCAATAAGAAAGTGGGTGAGATTCATCCAGGGTATTGCTTGGAATGAAGTGTCATGAGAAGAGACAGGAAAGGTTGCAGTTGTTTTCCTTAGAACATAGAATAATACAGCACGACACAGGCTCTTTGACCCACAATTTCTGTGCTGCACGCGATGCTAAAATAAATTAATTTAATTTTCCTGCATGTGATCCATATCCCTCCATTCCCTGTAGTTGAAGTTAGTGAGGCTGAGGAAAGGGTTCTGGTTGAGGTACATATAATTATTAGGGGCGTGAAGATGGGAGGAAACTTTTACCCATAACAGAGGTATATAAAGCTGGAAGAATAGGTTTAGGGTAAGAGGTTTAGAGGGGTTCTGAAGAAATTTGTCAAGCAGAGAGTAGTTGAAATCTAGAATCTAGCACTGCTCGAAGAGGTGGTGGAGATAGAGGGAGATGCACATTTTTTAAGAAGCAATCAGTTGAACTATTGAATTGACAAGGCATAGAAAGCTACGACAAAATGCTGGTAAATAGGTTTAATGTAGATTGGCACTTGAACAGTTTGAATATAGTGTGGTGAGCTTCTTTCTGTGCTGTATGACTATGACAAAACAAATTGAGTGCTGAGTCAAGCAGCCAGAATAGTCAGAAGTCTAGAGGAGTTATATTAAGACCAGGCCGTGCTCTCGTCTAACCACTTGGGTACATTTAGTTCTGTTCACTAAAACAAGAAATTCAACAGGCCAGGCAAAATTGACTAAAACGCAGAAGGGTGAAGTATTGGATTAAAAAAAAGAAGTATTTTCAGTCTTGGAGCTGATGTTAGGAAGATAATGTTATTCATGAAAATTTTATTTATTTTTTAAATTTAGAAAATGACTGCAAATTACAAAACAGAACAAAGGAAATACTGCCTAATGTGAAAATATTATTTACAATTGAAAGCAATTTCTTCTACTTATTCTTGCAGTTAAGATGGCTGACAGGAGATTAATAACAGTTTTTAAGACTGGAACGATTGCATAAGTAGTGACAGAAGAGGTGTTCGTGTGAGGAACCTGTAACTGGGAACAATAAATTTGAGATAGTTCTAACAAATCCAATAAAAAAATGTAGTCGAGCTTTCTTTGGCTTGCGTGCAGTGAGAATTTGCAACGAGCTACCACATGAATCAGTTAAATAACATTTGCATTTAAAGGAAAGCTAAATACGTAAACAAGTGAAATGAATAGAAAATTGGTTGGCAGACAGGAAACAAAGAGTAGGGATTAACGTGTCCCTTTCAGAATGGCAGGCAGTGACTAGTGGGGTGCCTCAAGTCCCTGTGCTGGGACCACAGCTATTTACAATATATATTAATGATTTAGATGAAGGAATTAAAAGTAACATTAGCAAATTTGCAGATGACACAAAGCTGGGTGGCAGTGTGAACTGTGAAGAGGATGCTATGAGGATGCAGAGTGACTTGGACAGGTTAGGTGAGTGGGCAGATGCATGGCACATGCAGTATAATGTAGATAAATGTGAGGTTATCCACTTTGGAGGCAAGAATGGGAAGGAAGATTATTATCTGAATGGTGTCAGGTTAGGAAAAGGGGAAGTACAACGAGACCTGGGTGTCCTAGTACATCAGTCACTGAAAGTAAGCATACAGGTACAACAGGCAGTGAAGAAATGAGAGAAGTTGAGTATAGGAGCAAAGAGGTCCTTCTGCAGTTGTACAGGGCCCCGGTGAGACCACACCTGGAGGATTGTGTGCAGTTCTGGTCTCCTAATTTGAGGAAGGGCATTCTTGCTATTGAGGGAGTGCAGCGTAGGTTCACAAGGTTAATTCCCGGGATGGCGGGACTGCCATATGATGAAAGAATGGAGTGACGGCTTGTATTCACTGGAATTTAGAAGGATGAGAGGGGTTATTATAGAAACATATAAAATTATTAAGGGGTTGGACACGCTACATGCAGAAAACATGTTCCTGATGTTGGGGGAGTCCAGAACCAGGGTTCACAGTTTAAGAATAAAGGGTAGGCCATTTAGAACTGCGACGAGGAAAAATCTTTTCACATAGAAAGTTGTGAATTTGTAGAATTCTGTGCCTCAGAAGGCAGTGCAGGTGAATTCACTGGATGCATTCAAAAGAGAGTTAGATAGAGCTCTAGGGGCAAGCGGAATCAAGGGGTATGCAGGAATGGGGTACTGATTGTCGATGATCAGCCGTGATCACATTGATTGGCGGTGCTGGCTCGAAGGGCCGAATGGCCTACTCCTGCACCTATTGTGTATGTATCTATGGGTGACGAGTCATGCTTGTAGGGTGAAATAACAAAGATTGTAGGAGGTTTGTATATGTCACAAGGACTAGAAACCAGTTGAGTGAGATGGGTTGTTCTGTGCATTCTTTGTAAGTTAGACCATGTGCTGGATGAGGTGTCAACTGACAGGCAGTAAATATAAAGTTAATTTTGCATTTCATGTTTGTTTTGGCTTAGTTAGATGTAAACACTTTACCCCCCTCCCCTTTCATTTCCCAAGTGATCACATATTTCGGCCCAGATATTGAAAGTGTGCACATTAATATTGACTGATTTATTTCCTTGCCCGATTTCCGTATAACAACACTAGTTGGAGTGCACATCATTGCCATTTAACTCGCATGGCACATTTACAAACAAATCTGGGACCGTCTGGTCTTTTTAAAGTTCTATTTCGCACTAATGGGAGCATTTACTCATTTGATGCAGCTTCAGAATATGACTCCAGGCTAATTTCACTAATGTGTACTGCTGCATACATTGTTATTTTCTTTTACCGAAAATGAAAATTAGGTTCACTGAAGCTAGTCTATGTTTATCTTTATATCTATAACATATGTGCATTGTCCTTGAATCTGTTAATGCTTGATCAAGTCTGCACTTTTGAACCAGCTTTCATTCTTGTATTCTTTGGAAATACAGTATTTAATGATTTTTGTTAAATTCGAAGATTATCTGGTGAATTTAAACTCAGTTGGCTTTTGTGGTTCATAATCAATATTAATCTTGCAGTTTTAACTGCTTTTTATACTGTACTCCTGAACAAGGCTCTTGAGGAGCTCGGGTTATTGAGTCAATGTGTCGGAAGGAACTGCAGATGCTGGTTTACAGCGTAGATAGACACAAAATGTTGGAGTAATACAGGTACAAGCAGCATCTCTTGAGAGCAGGAATAGCTGATGTTTTGGGTTTAGACCTGAAGGGTCTCGACCTGAAATGTCACCCATTCCTTCTCTCCAGTGATGCTGCCTGTCCAGATGAGTTACTCCAGCATATCTTCGGGTTATTCAGTTATGTCCGAATAGATATATTAGGACATAGTTTTGTTTTGAGCAGGCAATCCTCTGGTGGTTTAGTTTTTTTATTTTGAATTTCCTTATCGGCAACTGATTTTTAAAAAAACCCAGCTTACAATAAATGATGAAGCTCTTGCCCTGAATTATCAGGTGAAAAATTTGTTTCAAGATGCAGACTGAATGAGTTCTGTGCTCTGTTGGGGAAGTGAACCGTCACATTGTATTTCAATATTTTGTAATGGGTCTTTCCCCATGACATTCACTGTCAAATCAGCTGAACTGAGTTACCATACAATTTGGGCGTTGTTCTATGGGGACTGTAACCACTGCAATTTTTTTTCCTTATTGATTAACTCCATCCGGACATGTTTTATGAATATTGTATTGCCTTAGAATTGTTGATGAAACAGAAATATAGAATGAGAAAATATTCAGTTTTCTAAGAATGCCATGCCCCTACCCTGTAAGGTGGGATCGCCCAAATACTTTGATCACAGATTTTTATGTTATGTACAATGAAGTATGGAATGCTGAACTCCTTAAATACTGTGTACATTTCAATTGTATTAATATTTTTAAACTGGTTGCATGGGGCAGTCCCATCCCAGCAACACGACAATGGCTACATGATTTGTTTTGGTAATAATGGTTGGGTGATAAATGTAGACCATGATATTGAGGGAACTTTTGTGGTCTTTGAAATAGTGACACAGGACATTTTATATCCACCAAAAGTGGCAGATGGGGTCTCGTTTAAACATCCCATCTGAATGATAATATCTCCTGGCAGAGCAGTGCTTTCACTATACAGGACTTTGTTTCTGCAGAATGGGTATCTGGCGGATCCTTCACCTGGTGCTGACGCTGCTGAATGGTGCAGTTACTTATTTACAGTATCCAACCTTAAGCCCCTGTCCCACTTGAGGCGCGACGGTCCCGCAAAGGGCACGCGCGATTTCATGCGCCCGCTTAGCCGTCTGGAGCGCGTGACGTAATTTGAAGATGGACACAAAATGCTGAAGTAACTCAGCGGGACCGGCAGCATCTCTGGAGAGAAGCAATGGGTGATAGATACATAGATACATAGAAAATAGGTGCAGGAGTAGGCAATTCGGCCCTTCGAGCCTGCACCGCCATTCAATATGATCATGGCGGATCAACCAACTCAGTATCCCGTACCTGCCTTCTCTCCATACCCCCTGATCCCTTTAGCCACAAGGGCCACATCTAACTCCCTCTTAAATATAGCCAATGAACTCTTCTTCAGTCTGAAAGAAGGGTCTTGACCCAAAACGTCATCCATTGCTTCTCTCCAGAGATGCTGCCGGTCCCGCTGAGTTACTCCTGCATTTTGTGTCTATCTTCAATTTTCTTGGCCCCGCTCTGGGAGTAGAAATGGGGGGCGGATCCGGACCACAACGGCCGTGAGCCCCAGGCTGAGTTCGCCGATCGTTTGCCTGCTTCTGCTGCTGTTGGAGGTGAGACGTTGCGTCGCGCCAGGGTCTTGGGCCTGTCCCACTTTGGCCGTCAGATACGCGACAGGCTGGTGGCGCGCGAAGATTTCGTTCGCTTCAAAATTTCAGAACGCTGCGCGAAACCGCGCACAACTCCATACCCCTCCGCTTCTCAGTGGGACCGGCCCCGCGCCTCAACGCGACGATGAGGTCGTGTAATTTGCGTGCCAAGGACACGTAAGTGGGACAGGGCCTTAATTCACTGGGGCATCCTCCTGTATATTTCACTGGGACATCCTCCTGTATAACTTTCCCTTTATATTGTGGTTTTGTTGTGGATTATGTTGACATTTTTACTTTTCTGCACGTATTCTGTAAATACCTTTCTGTTGAATATTCTTTTCTTTTAGGATAAGGACAAGTATTTTCTCTGTTGGCTTTATTAATATAGCTGTTTGGATGCCGAAGGATTTAGAAGTATGGATTGATAATTCTTAGTTTTTAATTTGTTTTACCTATCTGGTCAGAAGAAAGTAAATTGGCCATCATAGTAACATTGGCTGTGGTCATATGTTCTTGATTCTGCTGATACTGCATTATATGACTCTATAAAGATGATGCCTTTTGTATAAAATACTTGGCTTATGTGGTTTACAATTACATGCTTATTTTAATTTTAAAGATCTATACAACTTTAATTGTGTTTGAGTCCTAGTTTCTAAAGTTTTTTTTTCTTTCTGAAACAACTTGTTTAACATAGAGCAGGTGCTGAAGTACTGAACCATCAAAATGGAAAGTCTGGAATCTAGGTCCCACTGTGGCTGCAGAAAGCAAATGATCTTGAACGCTTCTGCTTTATCACTAAATTCCAACTGATTCACTAATTTCTTTCAAGGTACAGAACTTTGCATTTCTTCCATGTGGCAAACGCTCGACTCTGGTCATTATTCCTTGTATGAAGTCCCGTAGTCCAGTGAGCTACAATCGTTTTTTTAAATAGTTTTGGCCTGTCTTAATTTGGCTCTATCGATTTCAGCTGCATTCTGAGAATAACTGGAAAGTAAATTAATTTTTCATACACAATGCAATTTTGTGCATAACCTAAAATCCTGGCTTCACCAATAATCAATGGAAGATTAGAATAATTTGTTTAAAATCGTGTTCGGATGTCCTTTAGGTCTATTTTTTGTGTACTGGTTTATTTTAACATTACTTTAACTTCCTGTTGATACGTTTCATGTTGATCAAAGACTTAACGAATGCCACATCTGCTTTTCTTTGCAAGTAGATGGTTACTGAAATGCATTGGCTGTTGGCTTGTATGGTTCTGTATGTCTCCATTTATCTTTTCATGTTTCATAATTCAAACAAATGTGAAAATTTACATTTCAGCTCATGTGCGCAATACCTTGGAATTCTTTTGGTTTTTTAATATTCGCACTTCGCTTTGGGTAAATCATCAGTTGTAGTGTCTCTTCATGATTGGCCATCATTGTGTATTTGATGTCCCCAGTTCTTTGCCGTTATTTTTTTTTGAAAAAAATCTGCACTTCATGATATTCCATAAACATATCTGGACCACAATAATTATTTTGTCGTTTATTCTTGTAGAACCCCCATGCACAAAATCTATTCAGTTTCTTTGTACTGTTTTTCTCTCCTGCATGCCGACTCATTCCTGAAGCCTCTTGTTCAAATTCAGTCCTTTTTGAGCATCAGGCTACAGAATGAGAACTGTCCGGCTACTCATTTAGGCTGTCGGAGGGATAGGGTAAGTTGAGTTCAGTCTTGATTTATCAGAATAGGAAATGTGGCAAGGCCTATCAAATATCCTGTTGCTAGCCCAAGGTTTTGGAAAAACAATTGTTGCTTCTATACTTGTGTGTCTGCTGATATTGGCTCACAGTTTCAAATTGAAATGTAAATCAAATGATCCTCCTCGTGTGACTTTTGTACCACTGAAGGAAAGGGAAAAATATGCTGAGAACAGGTTTCGCTTCAGAAGCCATGCAATATAACTTGCATTTGCATATCCCTCTTCATGACATTGGCCTTTTGCATCCAGTGAAAAGATTAGCATATTCTTGTCAACATTTATTTTAAATTTACTGTCATGTGCAACTGCTAAAAAGTCCTTGGTTTCACTTGTACATGCTCAGTCATTGTACACTCCATGGTTAGCTCTGAAAGCAGCTATTTGGTTTGTGGTTTCCAGTGGTTGTCATGCTATGAACCTCTAAAAATTTGGAAACACCATTTAATTATGAGTAGTATGGCTGCTTCAACTACTTTGCACGCATGTAAAATTTGTTCAATGCCTCAATTTTAGAATTATAGTTTTGTATTTATTAATGTTAATTTGGATAAAGGATTAACTGCAATTGCAATATCATTGCAATTAAGCTCTGTCAAATTTTGGATTGGAAAGAAAAAAACAACTTCAGAAACTAGGATTCCAATGCACAAAATGAAGTTGTTTAGATCCTTAAAAGCTTTAAATAAACTCATACAGTAACATTAGCAAAATTACAGGCTTTCCATTTTTATTAAAAAAAAATAAACTTGAGATCATTACAGTGTAAGTTTGAATTTATTGATTCTTAAAAATTGAGGGAGGAAGTTTCCTCCAAGTTGTGAAAAGGGAAAATGCTGCAAGCCTGATTATTTCTGGTTTGTTTAAACAAACAAGGCTGTGAGAATCAAATGGTGAACAAGTTATCTTGTCTAGGAATTGTGCAAATGTTGAATGAGACTAATTATGTGTTGAGGTCATATCATAATCAATACTTTGATATGATAACGCATTCTTCAGATTTAATTTTTTTTCATAACTGAAGGAAATCTTGTGAATCTGCTGCTGCACCAGATTGTGTTCCCTTATGCAGCATAGTGTTTGAGATTGTTTATGCGGTTGGATTGATTGAAGGAGGAAAGGGACAAGAAGGTTACATCGGATTCTAATGAACTACAATTTATTTTGAGTCATTAAAAGGATATGGGTATCGCAGACAAAATCGGCTTTTATTGCCTGTCCTTATTTGAGAAAATGGCGGAGAACCATCTTCTCGAACAATTGCTGTACTTATGTGGTAAGGATGTTTTTGCAAAGTTATTGGGTGAGTTGCTGAAATGAAATTCAGTGACAGTGATACAACAGTTTTATATTTAAGAGTTAGAAAATTATGTGACCTGCAGGGTGGTGTTTCCATGAGTTTTCTGCATTTGTTCTTCCAGGATTTAGAAGGTGCATTTGGAGTGGAATGCCAAAGTATTGGTAAACAGTTACATTTTATTTTATATTTCTTGTTTTACTCATTAATAAACGAGGACATTATTGACATAGGTCTTGACAATTGATGCCTTGATCACATGCACGCCTCGTGCTGGTTATGCAGTTCTAGGGTTCAAATCCTCTGAGGAAGTAACGACAATGTATTTCCTCGTCAGGATGGGGTATGGCCCAGTAGAGAATCCATGATGGTGGAGCTCCATCAGCCAGCAACTCTTGCCATTTAGTGATAAAGTTAAAAGGTTTGGGAGATGCTATTGGAGTTGCAAGTAACTGCAGTGCATTTACATAGAAACATAGAAAATAGGTGCTGGAGTAGGCCATTTGGCCCTTTGGGATAGCACTGTCATTCAATATGATCATGGCCGATCATCCTAAATCAGTATCCTGTTCCTGCTTTCTCCCCATATCTCTTGATTCCGTTAGCCCTAAGAACTATATCTAACTCTCTTTAAAAATATTTAGGTGGATCAAAGTGCTGTGCTTGTTTTTGTGTCCATTTATGAGTTTGTTAAGTTTGAATAGCACAGTTTGGTTTGCAATCGTCTTGAACGTCCTTTCACTTAGACCAAGATATTGTTCTCTCAAGACGGTATCGTGGCTAATGTGCAATTGTTAAATCCCATGTTAAAATAATTCACCACTCTTTACCTACCAAGAACTGATTTAGAACCAAATCATCTTTGACATGAGGAACGACCTGAAAAAAAGAAACACCTTGAATTTCTTTGTCGTGGGCTCAAATGACTTGTTATTTAATTGCAACGTTGTGAATGTGCAGAATAGGTTAATTGGGGTCACAGAGCACACGTGTTTGTTTTACAAGAAGCGGTGACTTTTTGTTTCGAAATACTGTGAAATGTTTAGAACCTGATTTTATCCACTCCTTAACTTCTAGTTCGATATAAACTTTAGGAAACCATGTTTGTATTTTACTCTCTGCTCCTCATTTCTGAACATCACTTCCACTTATTCATTAAATTATTTTTTTAAAACAGTCCAGGTTCTCTGGAATATAATATTATGCCGTATTTAGTTGTGATGGGGGGAAAGAGGGGAAATATTTTAAATGTGGAGAGAAATACTTGCATTTGACACATGTTAACCCTGGCATCATGTGGGACTGACATTTATCATTGTAGTCCAGAATAATTTTCCTGTTAACAATGCAATTTGTTCGACTTGAGTTTTTTTTTAAATGGTTTGTTTTGTTGGATCCAGATATTCCTACTGCTGTTTTTGTTTTTCAGTGTGCACATGGATAAATTCTAAACTAAGGTAGTAATTCCCAAAAAGATTTTTCTATGACCATGAGTAATTAGATTAATATAATCCAACAGCAAGATCATTGATCCCTGAATGAGTTAGCAATGGAAGAAACAACAACATTGCAAATTTTGATGAATTTGAAGACCTTGCTTTCCTTGTGCTTGTTCCAAAGTGACTGCCTAGGAAAGAAATGGACAGACTCAAATTGCATCTAAAATAAACAATATTTATAAATTTGGGACATAAATAGCTTGCATCATGATACCCTCCCAAAGGAAAGAGAGTGACAGAAATTTGTGGAGAGCTTAAAGCAGTACACAAAACAAAAACCTGTCAGAAAGAGTAGGGCAAATAGACCTATTAAAACAGCTAGCTGAACTGAAATTCAAGGCATAAACTCTCCACAGCCAAGAGTCAGTCATTATCAAAAGGAATATGGCTGTTGCAAGCATATTATCTCAGCCTCGATATTGATGCAGATTTGTGGATAATGGATAATCTTCAAACCCGTATGGCATAATTATGTGCATGTAAGCTCCTGAATGGGACCTATTTATGTGCTTTAAAATCCAAATACATCCCATTCACAGGTTCCTCCATGACTCTAAAGCTAGATACAACCTCAACACAGATTGTCTAACACGACTGCATCTTTTCATGTCATTATATTAATGCCTCTGTACTCCACAATTTGAGATATGTAATAGAAAAAAATCACATGTGGTTAAATTGCACATTGTCAGATTTTATTAAAGGCTATTTTTATACATTTTGGTTTCCTCATGTAGAAATTACAGCTGTTTATACATAGTCCCCCCATTTCAGGGCACCATAATGTTTGGGACACGTGGCTTCACAGGCATTTGTAATTGCCCAGATGTGTTTAATTGCCTCCTTATAAGAGAGTTCTCAGCACCTAGTCTTTCCTCCAGTCTTTCCATCACCTTTGGAAACTTTTATTGCTGTTTATCAACATGAGGACCAAAGTTGTGCCAATGAAAGTCAAGCCATTATGAGACTGAGAAACAAGAATAAAACTGTTAGAGACATGAGCCAAACCTTAGGCTTACCAAAATCAACTGTTTGGAACATCATTAAGAAGAAAGAGAGTACTGGTGAGCTTACTAATCACATAGGGACTGGCAGGCCAAGTAAGACCTCCACAGCTGATGACAGAAGAATTCTCTCTATAATAAAGAAAAATCTTTGTTTGATTTAATTCTTTTTCCCATGTTTGTCTGTGTAAGTCCGTCGATGGAATGTCACTGTCTAATAAGATATATAAATCAAATAATAACGAAAGATACTTGGGAAGAAAGTTTGCAACACATACATCAATGTTCATTAAACGCCAGACATTCTCTAATACAATTTAAAGTAATACATAGGTTACATTATTCAAAAACAAAACTACATAAACATTTTCAACATATCTCACCTATATGTGATAAATGTCAACATTTAGAAGCTACCTTATCTCATATGTTTGCAAACTGTATAAAAATTAAAAAATTCTGGGTAAATATTTTCAGTATAATATCTAAAGTAACCAGCACACAATTGGACCCAGATCCAAAATTAATAATACTTGGAATATTAGAATTAAATCAAACATTTAGAACAACACAAAGAAACTTTATTGATTATAGTTTAATAACAGGAAAAAAATTAATTCTAAAATTTTGGAAAGGCCCTACGACCCCCACAATCAAAATGTGGATTATAGAAATGACGGAGACCTTAAACGTGGAAAGAATCAGATTCTCCCTGTTGGACAAACAGGAATTATTCGTTGGAACATGGTCTCCTTTTATTGATTACTTAAAGGGTCAGAACAGTTCAGCACAGGAACCTGACTAGCACCCGGGCTAAAGAATGGATGAAATGCTATATTTAGAAATGTACGAATATATCTCGAATGAAGTTTTCTATTTTAATAAATTTTTCCATTCTTCTTTAACTATCTTTTTTTAATTTTTTTTATTTTTTTATTTTTTTTGTTTTTCTTCTCTTTCTTTTCTTTCTTTACTTCATCTTTCTCTTTAGTTCTATTTAGTTTTAAAAAAAAGGCAAAAGGTATTGGAGACAATGTAATAATAATTGACAATATTATCAATTTAAAAATGTAAGACTGTAATGATGTAACTAGGCTGTGTACATATCTCCAATAAAAAAATATTTATAAAAAATAAAAAATAAAAAAATAAAAATAAAGAAAAATCTCCAAACACCTGTCCGACAGATCAGACGCACTGTTCAGGAGGCAGGTGTTGATTTGTCAATGACCATTGTCTGCTGAAGACTTCGTGAACAGAAATACAGAGGCTACACTGCAAGATGCAAACCACTGGTTATCTGCAAAAATAGGATGGCTAGGTTACAATTTGCCAAGAAGTACTTAAAAGAGCAACCACAGTTCTGGAAAAAAGTCTTGTGGACAGATAGACGAAGATTAACATATCAGAGTGATGGCAAGAGCAAAGTATGGAGGAGAGAAGGAACTGCCCAAGATCCAAAGCATACCACCTCATCTGTGAAACACGGTGTTATGGCCTGGGCATGTATGGCTGCTGAAGGTACTGGCTCACTTATCTTCATTGATGATACAACTGCTGATGGAAGTAGCATACTGAATTCTGAAGTGTTTAGACACATTCTATCTGCTCAAGTTCAAACAGATGCCTCAAAACTCATTGGCCAGCAGTTCATTCTACAGCAAGACAATGATCCCATTCATACGGCTAAAGCAACAAAGGAGTTTTTCAAAGCTAAAAAATGGTCAATAAGAATCTTGAGTGGCCAAGTCAATCACCCGATCTGAATCCAATTGAGCATGCCTTTTATATGCTAAAGAGAAAACTGAAGGGGATTTGTCCCCAAAACGAGCATAAGCTAAAGATGGCTGCAATACAAGCCTGGCAGAGCATCACCAGAGAAGACACCCAGCAACTGGTGATGTCCATGAATCGCAGACTTCAAACAGTCATTGCATGCAAAGGATATGCAACAAAATACTAAACATGACTACTTTCATTTACATGACATTGCTGTGTCCCAAACATTATGGTGCCCTGAAATGGGGGGCGGGGACTATGTATAAACAGTGCTGTAATTTCTACATGGTGAAACCAAAATGTATAAAAATTGCCTTTATTAAAATCTGACTATGTGCACTTTAACCACATGTGATTTTTTTCCTATTACAAATCTCAAATTGTGGAGTACAGAGGCAAATAAATAAATAATGGGTCTTTGTCCCAAACATTATGGAGGGCACTGTATGTGCCATGCACAACCCTGCTGGGCAGGACATATTCAATGATTTAAATAAGTATTTCCTTGGTCTTTTTTAAAAGAGCAAGTTAAGATGCTAGTGGAGTTAGGTACAAAAGTCTTAATTTACAAATCTGAGAGCCTTTAATTCAAGGGGAAACCTTTCCAGAAAGTATATGTATTCATGGTTCAGTCTTCAGTACATATGACAATTAAACACTCGTGATTCTTGATATCTGTTCTCTTTTGCTCTGATTCCCATAGTATTAGCAGATTGTGTTCCTAGATTGGCAAATAGACTTAGACCAGCAGAATGGAGGTTTGCTGAAGATATATGGGTGACACCATCTCTTGTTTTTGGACATTGATTTCCTTTCCTAATTCTAGGTTAGCCAATAAGGCAGAGATCACTGCTCACCACTTGGCTCCTCCAAGCACAGGGGTAAAATTGAAAGAGTTGTTGGTATGATTTTGTTTCCCCCAAGAAAATTCTATTTTAGAATTGTTGCTGAATGAATGGATCAAGACTGTGTGTTATGGGTATTAATACTGTTGAACTTGCAGGCTCAAGCCAATATAGTTTGTCCCTGCAAATTATGCTTTCTCTCAGAAGATATTTTAACACCCCTTTTACACAAGAGATATTATCGGTAGTATCTTGGTTCATCAAAGATAATTGAGTTACTATTATTGTTCACTTCAGGAAGCAAAACAGTACACACACCGCAGTAGAGATTGACGGTGCAGAAGTAGAGATCGTTGAAAGTTTCAACTTCCTAGGAATAAATATCACCAGCAATTTGTCCTGGCCTAGTCACATCAAAGCTATGACCAAGAAAGCACCCCAATGCCTCTGCTTCCTTCGAAGGCTTAGAAAGTTCAGCATGTCCCCAGCAACCCTCACGAACGTCCACAGATGCACCATAAAAGACTTTCTATTGGGATACATCTCGGCTTGGTTTGGGAACAGATCCATCCAAGACCACAAGAAATTGCAGACAGTTGTGGACATAGCCCAGACCATCACACAAACCAACTTTCCTTCCCTGAGTTACTCCAGCTTTTTGTGTCTATCGTCCTTCCATTGACTCCATCCACATTTCACGTTGTCTCAGCAAGGCCGCCATTACCCTAGCAAGCAATCTGGATTATATATTAGATTTAACTACCTAGATTTTTCATGCCTTCAATTAAACGAAAAATATTTATTGTAAACATTCTTTATTTTAAATGCAACACTTTATCTTTTCCTGGGACTTTTGCAGTAAGAGATGACTTGGGTGACTTGTGCTGTTTAATTTATTAGTTTGATATAGATTGTCCAATTTGTCTTTTACAATGTGCGTGAATAAGCGAGTTCGGTATAACAACTGTGCATGCCCAGGTCATGGGTCATTCGGGATAAACATTCTCACCAGCTGAGCTACTGTGTGTATGGACCTGCGTATCCGTTTCAATGATTTATAAATAAATGTATCCGTCAAATATGTCAGCAGTATGCCACAGCGTACTGCAGGCTGCACAAATCCACAATTGTATCTGTTTAAATTATTGACTCAATACAGCACCAGCCTTGAAAACGCAAGAATGCCTGGAACGAACCTGTCAATTATCAATTCCCTGGCATTATCCTGAGTCACAGCCATTCAAATTCGATATTGATTTACACAAATTACAAGTTGTGTGGTCAACCAATTTGAGACAGTCCTTACATTCCTATCTAAACAACCTGCCTGGATTGAAGGAAATGAGAATGTGCTGTGTAGATTGTGTAGAATGTGGGTTGGAAAGTTCAGATTGGATTCGAACAGGCTGGGTAACTTTCGAGGTGGGTTGGCTTAAATAAAGATGCTTGTCGCTTTAACCTCTGGGGTTGGTTCAAGTGTGTCGGGGCACACAGTTGGGAGCCGGGTCCGGGTGATCGGGCGGTGATAATTATGAGAATTTGCAGCCATTTGAACCGCAGCCAAACGAGAGGCTTCACTCAGGAGTGGGTCGCAGCTCCCCAGCTGACGGGACCTGTTCTTGCTCTCTTTGAAGGAGGGCGCCGCCCGCCACAGTGAGTGGGCAAACGCAGAGCCAACCCGTAATATGAGTGAGAGCATTTTCTCAGTCAGACTGTTGGGATGGGGAATCTGGGAGAGAGAGAGAGAGAGCTGGCGATGCCACACAGACAGAACAGTTTAATGACGACCCGTTAAAATCCGCCCTTCGGCCACTCGGCAACCTGGGCCTATCTGATCCGACAGCCCTGTCACTAGCTTGCTGCGTGCCCGATCCTAACGCAGAACCTCCACAAAACCTTTGGGCTTCGGGTAACACCTGCACAAAGAGCCTCTGCTAACAAGGGCTGGCGAACAGTGCTGGTCAACCTGCACTGGGCGAGATGGCTGGGAGAAATGCACCGCAACCACCGCAAACTTGGAACAGCGCAGATCCTCCACTCAATCTATCCAATACTAAAGGGCAGGCATATCGCAGTTTAATATCTTACATCGGATTGTCGGCTCCTTCACAGGACCAACCCTGTACTCGGTATTCCTCCAAGATGAATCTTTGCCTTAACGGTACATTCACACCGCCTGTAGGTAAAGCATCAGCCCACATCACACTGATACAGTCGCTGCCTGTCTCAGATTAAATATATTTTTACACACAAATTATGAATAAAGATAAGAAAATGTTTCAAACACAAGTAATATGAAAGGAAGCTATTGAGTTGACAGAATTCTAGATTAATTCCTTGGTAGAATAGTTAACAATTTATACACAGTTTATACAGCTCTGCGTTCGCTTTTGTTTTATCCCGAATGACCATTGACAAATCCCATGATTCCTTGCGTTTATCGAGATACTGAACTCGCTTATTGGGGAACGTTTTGAATTTATGCAATTTAATGTGGAATTTATTATTACTAATCTTGCAGCACAGCAGGTGCAATAAAGATAACATGACATTAGGAAACATTGACAGAACTATTAAACCTCTTTCAAAGAATTGTGCAAATGTATTTTTTTCCAACTGAATATAAAGATGCTTTGTAATTCCGGTTAAATATTTACTGTATTTATTTTTCGAATGATTTTTTAATTGATCTCCTTTGCCCCAATGCCTTGAACGAGGATTTTTTTTCATGTGCCAATCTAGTGTGCAGCATCTGTGCAGTGTTGCAATTTGTCATCTTTTCTCTTGCATGTTGCCTTATCTAGCCACTCCGAGTTTATCAGCCAGAGTTGTGTTCATGTGCTCATGTTGATTTAAAAGTCAGAATCTTCATATTTAAATTGATGTTGCTTCCTCTGAAACTAGCTGGGATATTTTTATGTAATGCATGCAATATACATGCAAGATAGTATGTTCATTAACAAATCTATCTTGAGAACAACAACATCCCCAAATGCCCTGTTATTTGATGCATCGATTGAGAATAACAATAGTAGCCTAACAAGGCAGCTATTTGCTATTCTTGGTAGTATTTTTAGCCAGTTGTTTGTTCATAGTCAAAATCTATTTGCACATGGTATGTTTTTATTTAGTGTCCCTTTCACTGTATTCAAAAACTGAAACCAGAATTCCTGGAAATAGGGAAGTATTCTTGACGGCATGTTGAACTATTTTATTTTTCAGAATGAGTGGAACAGGGTATCACAGAAATATTCGGGGCTGAATTTCTTTGCAACAAATTATTTTCTTGTCACTTGTTTATCTTCATCCTTCCTCATCGAACCGTTTCTGCATATTCTTCTAACCCTTTTTCCATTTATTTAATTCTCCTGAATGCATCTCTACTATTTGCCCCAATTATCATGGTGGCAAATATTATTCTCTGGATAATTATTCTCTAGCCTTCTTTGTTCATGTTTCAATTTTGATGGATTTGATTTCCTCTTTAATCAGATGCTTAAGACTGTGTTAAGAATTTGTTCAGTTTCTGAATCTCTTTGATACCATTTTCTCTAAAAGTAACTAACTTAAAAAAAAACGATTGGATTTGTTTGGCTCAAGTGCATTTTTTTTTTTTTACCAGAATAATGCCCGTGTTTGAGTGGAGTGTGTTTATTAACTTAGTGAAATTAAAGATGTCAAAGATAAATGGAACCCAATTTTTGGGGGTATATAGCACATAAACGGGACATTCTGCCGAACTGGTCCATGTTTCTCAAATTCATCAGTGACTATCTTGTATTTATCATCTGTACACTTGTGTCAATATGCAAAGATAACTATTTCTGAGAGGAAGGAGTTTTTGAGAGAATTTGAAGGAAATTAGTTTTGTCATGGAGCCCTTGTTATCTGGAACTGGTGCTAGAGGAGGTGGAATCACTGTTTGAGAAACATTTAGACAGCTCCAAATAGGTGAGACATAGTGGATATTGACCTAGTATCTGCAAGGGGGATTATTGTAGATGTGCAAAAAGGTTGGCATGGATATGATGAGTCAATATGTCTGTTTATAGATTAAATTAAATTTGTTGAATGCGCAGTAATTTTGTGGATGTAGCTTACCTGTAAATTATTGAAAGTAATTTACATACTGTCTTCCATTGGCAGGCTGCTGTTGAATATTAAGATTTAAAGGACTAGAGTTTGCAATTGTGTGGTTCCTTATTGGTACTGGACCATATCTTTAATGTAATATATCATGAACTCAGTACAGACATGAGTTAATCTGTTTATTGCAATATACATGACAGTCAAAATTGTCCACAATAACAATTTTGTCATTTGCTGTATATTAGCTTGATTTATGCACTTATACACTCTGTGATATTGTGGTTTCTCTTTGGGTGTCTGACATCGAGCTTCCACTCCCTTCTCCATCATGCTACCCATAAAATCTCTATTTCCTGATTTGCCTATCGCACCATTCATTAAAGCAATACCTGTTTCTCCCACCTCTCACCACACCTGCCAACTACTTTCCATACTTTTCCTATAGACTTTACAACAGTATATTTAGTCTTGGCCCTAAATATTTTTTGAGCCCCGTTTCAATATGACCACTATGGCATGGAATTTATTCCAGCTATGGAGCCCCTTTCTGTGTCAGTGTTGTACAATTTGGACCTTTGCTTGCCCACTTCTTTGGCTTCTAATTTTTAAACAGGTTTTATAGATTAAAAATTCAGAGGCTGCAACACTCAAGGTTCGTTAATTTACCTGCTAGTATTAGTATGTACTATTAGATTATTTCTCAACAGGACTTGCTGAGAAATGCAGATGCTGCTTTTACAAAAAAGACACAAAGTGTTCGAGTAAGTCAGCGGGTCAGGTAACATCTCTGGAGAATGTAGATAGGTGATGTTACGAATCTGAAGAACGGTTCAGACCTGAAACATCACCTGAAACATGTCTCCAGGGATGCTGCCTGACCTGCTTAGTTACTCCAGCACTTTGTGTCTCTTGCTGACTTTTTTCGTCAACACAAAAAAGAGAGGATCTTTCCCATCCCTCTTTGACGTGCTTTTAAGTAGCTTTGTAATTTGCCTTACTCGGGCACCGAATAAAGTGGGAGTTTTGAACCAGGTTGCAAAAAGATCAAAATAATTTGATGGCTGCAGGGGAATTCCACAACTGTCTGAAAATCGTGTTGTTGACTGAGTAGTATTTTACCAGTAACCTCCTTTCTGTTTCCACATCCGATTTGGGACTACTGCCATTTGTCAAAACAATCTAGCCGAGTTCTGGTAGTAATTAACTATCCTAGCATTCCCTTTCCAGCATAACTCCCAAGATGGGTTGAGGGTTAGTTGGGGGAAGGGAGGCCATGTACTTGAAATACGGCACATTTTAATAAAGGTGGTGAGTTTGAGGCACAGATGTTTTTATTGGACCCCATCAATACAGTGTGCCCACTAATTTGGAAAGTCAAAAAATTGACTTGCCTCGACTTCTGCTGTTTCATCCAGAAACTTTTCAAAAGTGATTAGAGCAGAAATCCTCTAAGTTATTTGGTGTGAACTGAGAGTTGAGTACAGTTGAAAGTGGTTTTGATATGAGTTCTGTACAGTTGTTTAACTTTATAATAAGATTACTTCTGGAATAATGCTATGTATATTATTTTAACGTGCTGGTCAGGGAAATCACACTATTGGTGTTTTAAAAGGAATTCCTAAAAATAAATAGAAAGTAAAATGTGGCAAGTTCTGGAAATCTAAAACCAAAAAAAGAGAAAATCAGACAGTCAATTCGCTTTGTAGAAAGATGTACAAGATGATGCTCCTATACAAAGCCTTTATCATAATTATCAGGTCGAATGGAGTGCTACGTCCAAAATATTCCTGTCTCCACATATCCGAGCAGACCAGTTTATGTGATTGTCCAAGAAAACATGAATTGCCCAGAAATGTAAGTAGTTTAGTAGAAACTGGACAAATCTTTTAAGATGCTGTCTTTTATCAGATGCTATGGTTTCTGTTGAAATACATTTTTTTTTTTTAAACTGATCTTTAACAACTTTGAAAGGAAGCAAGCACACGTTTCAGAATAGTCCATTTGGGAATTTTAATAGCAACATTGAGAAAAGCAGAGTTGCAGTGTAAAGTGTATTTAAGTTAAATTTAATCTTGTATATCTTATTGTTTTACAATGACAGGCATAAGAAGGCCCTTAAAGGTTTTTGGATGGAGAATTTTGTGAGCTGGCAAACTCTGTGGAATGGCAGTGATGTGACCCTGCTCATTGGTCCTATGTTTGTAAGGCAACAGTGGCAGATGTTTTCTTATTCTGCTTCATTCTGTTCAACACAGTCTGCACAATGACTGTAGCCAGATGGGATGACTCAAAAACAGCAAGACACTGTGGCGTCCCCAACTCGGCATTGTTTCCAGATTGTCCTGCCAGACTGCTTGGGGAGGAGACATTGGAGGAAAGATGACGTGCTTGTGTGGCTGATGTGGCAAATATAAACAGTCACCACTTTAGCTCAATGTTTTGCAGTTTATTTGCAGTTTAACAGAACATGGGAGTATATTGTACATTTTGCTACCTTTCATCTTGTATATAATCTTTTGAAATCTCTTGTATATAATATTTGAAATCATTTGCACAGTGCATTCTGCAAATAGAAGTATCTTGCATTTACAAATGGAGAATTATTTTGTGATCATGAAAAAGTTTCAAAAAGCCATTTAATAGGTATGTTTGTCTATCAGCATTGAAGTTCCAAGATATTTCTACTATAGCTGGTACCTAGAGCAAGATTTGGTATAAATTAGCTTTGTAGTTATGCATGTTTTGCTTTGTTTGAGCTGTTGTTAATGACGAACAGGTGTTCCTTCAGTTCATAGTTCAAAGATGGCAAATGTCAGCAGAAGCAAGAGTTCTTCTGCTGTGTTGGTAGAACTTTGCAACGAGTTGATGCAAGCATACATCCTCCAAGATTTTCCAATCTTCTTCATTAACATTCTGATGCTTGTTAGGACAGCTTTCTGTTGATCAGAATTAGGCTGTACCAGCAGCTGAAGGTAGTGTCCACCCATGGAAAATCTCTTTTGAAACTCCAGACAAAGCACAGATACATCTCCCTGCTGCCCTAGAATTGGACTGAAAGTTGTTGCTCTCCAGTGCTTTGTACAGTGTGATTGCTGAGACTAGGTTATTGTTCCAGTGGAGAGTGGAAGAGTGATGCACAATAACATTGCATACAGTTCCTCTTTGTTTATACAAGGAACCCATGTGTTACTCTCATAAAAAGATTTTTTTCTATTGCCACTGATGCAGTAAATTTTTTAAGTTGTTATGAATTGCAGGACTCGAAGACAATGAATAATTTGTGTAAAATTGCAGTTGCCGAAAACACTGTTTCCTTTTGACAGTTTTTTGGATCAAACTTGAAGTCTACAGGCAGAAAGTTATTTTAAAGTTAAAATAAATGCAGAAGCATTTTCATTATTGTTTCTGGAAATCTTGTGTAGTGTGCTATAACTAATTCAAAGCAGTGACTAATTGTTTTTAATTGAGAATGAATTTATTTGGGTACATCTTTTTTATAGAGAGAAGTTTCACTGTCTTTTTCAAACAAAATGACCTAACTAATGGTTCCACTCATTTTTTTAAAGATTATTATTTTGGTAACATTTGTATTTAAAAAACATTCATCGGGCCACATTCTTTAAAAGCAAGCCTCTTTTAAATGGACACAGGCAGAATAGTAAAAACTGAGGTGCAAGACCTTTCACAGCTTGCACCTAAAGTTGATTCATTCAGATGATTATGGAAACTGGTTTATACTTAAGTACCACAACTGAATTGAGAGGGCTTTTCTACTTTGTTTCTTGGACAATTAATTTACTGGTTTCAGATGTTGGCCTGCTTACATAATGGCAAAAATCTTATGTAACAGGGTACAGTTACATAAGTGAATTGGTTGAAAATTTATTTTTACATAGAAATTGTTTCTAATTCCAATTAACACTTGTCTCTTTACGAACTGGTTACTAATTTACTAACTGGTTGTCAAAATCAATTGCTACCATATCCTGGACAACTAAGTACATGGTTTATATCAGTGTGGAATGCACTTGTGACTATTCAAATGTATATTGTTGTAACCATCTGTACAGTCTGGTTTGTGTTGAGTGCTACTGATCTTAAACAGTCCCCTTTAAATTCCTTTTTGGGAAGGGGCATATCATTTCCCAAAGAACATTTAAGTCTGAAGTATGAATTTGTGCTTGGATTTGATGGTCAGTCCTCGGAATTCCTACATGGCCATAGATATATTTTATTGCCAGTGGATGTAATGAATTTGGAGGAAACATGTTGGCAGCCTTAATAAAATTCCAGGTTAGAATTGTACCTGAGATGCATATTCCTTCATTACCAGACAGTAATATACTGTTTTATAATGTTTTGAACCAAAGGCAAAATAGCGTGTATGTTTTTGATTCTCTGTTTAAGTAATGAGTTGCCTGGAATTGGTTAATGTTCTGCACACTGGAATGTATGAGAAAAGGAGAGAATGTGCTGCAGTTGAGGGTCAGATGAAAGTGCAGGGGGGATGGAAATGGTTGGATTGGATTACACTGAAGGGGACTGTTATGGGGAGACACAGTGTATAACACTGATGTTTACTGGATCATTGACAGATTTTCTTTTGTGGTTTGACTCGGTGGTTGCTGTGGTACTAAAAGAATGGATTGCAGCTGACTGTGTGACTGAGCAGAATTAAGAAGTATTGATATCAATTAAATAATGCTTCAAACTCTAAAATATCAAAGTCCAAATGTGGATTTAAATTGTTTTTTACTGTACCAAATTCTGCTGTTTTTGCAAATCCATTTTACCCTGTCTACCCCTTAAGCCAATGACTCAATCTGTGCAGCTAGCAGATGCTGGCAGCTCTTGTGTTGCTCCAAGTGTCCACTTTACATGGGAGAGACCTTTACAGCTGTGGGAATCTTTAAAGGTATTTCTCCAGTGACCAGAAAAAATGCACTTATTTCAGTACAAATAAAAAATAATATTTTTATTTCTGCTGCACTTCTTATTGCCACTTAAATTCCTAAAGTACTCAACCGGCAATCCACATGTAGGCTAACAGCAGCTAATATACACTGCCAGCTGCATGGAGGAAAGGACAAATTAATTTGCTTTTGTAATGTTGGTTGAATCATAAATGTTTGCCAATTACCAGGAGAATTCCATTGCTCTTTTGGATATCTTGCATCCTCTCTCTTGCTAAAATGGCCTTAAATGTAAATTACATGAGAAAATGCAGTGCTGCCACTAATCCACTCGAATCATTGTATATGTTCTGGTTATGTCTCCCAATCTTCTGTACATAACTAACTCTGATCTTGTGCTCTTCCGGTTTGCGCGGTTTTTCTATTTGTGCAAAAACGGTACGCGATATCACTACGATTTTCCGTCGGCTTACTCGCCGTTCTCTTGTGCTGCGAGTGCAACAAGGTTCGTTCTGATCGGTAGTATATTGTAAAAGTTAGCGAGGTTTAAAAATCGTAAAAACCGCGCGTGCGCAGATCGATCTCCTCTCCTGCCAGTCAGCGCAATGCGGATTGGTCTCTTCTGTCCGCCCCTTCCTGCACCATCGCGTCTTTACTGGAGCTGAGGGATGCTGCGGGTGGCTGGCGGAGGTCTCCAACTTTTCGGAGGGACCGGAAGCGGCCCGGCGCGGAGTTGGAGATGTCGCAAAAAGGAAAATGGAGAGTCTGATCCCGACGGAGAAGTGTGTCCAGCGCCCGCTGTGAGTCCCAAACGCACTGCCATCGCAACACCCCGCAGCTGCAACCCCTTCCCCTCTAGTCCCCCTAACTGGCTCCTGCCCCCCTCCCCGTGATACTCCCCTCTCCCCCATGGCTCTTCCCCCGTCTTTTCTCAGAGCTCTCCCCACACCCACACGGCAGCACGGCCGTAGCTGCTGGTGCTTCCGGGCTGTGCCGGGGATCCGAGGCCTGGCTCTAAGGGTGCCGACAGCTGATGCTCCTCCGGAGCACACAGGAAGGGAGAGGAGCGGCAACCTCAAGATCCTGGGGAGGTGAGGAGGGAGTGTGGGGGAGGAGAGGGAATAGAGGGAGAGGAGGGGAGTAGGGGAGAGGAGTTATGGAGGGAGGGAGTGACTGAGGGTAGGGAAAAGGTGAGGGAGTGATTGGGGGAGGGTAGGAGGAGAGGGAGGAGGTGGGATAGGAGGGGGAGTGGGGGTGGTAGGGAGTGGGGAATAGAGGGAGAGGAGGACAGTGGGGGAGATGAGGAGGGATAGTGGGGCGATAGGGGGAAGTGAGGAGTGGGAGAGGTGGGGGTAGAGGGATAGGAGGGGGTAGGGAGGGGAGAGGAGTTATGGAGGGAGGGAGTGACTGAGAGGGAGGAGGAGAGGGGAAAGAAGAGGGAGGGTGAAGGGAGAGAGTGCTAGGGATGAGGGAAAATGAGCTGCGCTGTGCAGTTGGGGGATATGGGTGAGTGGTGGAATATTGTGTTGGGGGACAAAGCGACCTGTGTGACAGGGACCTAATGGGTCCCACTTAGTCTAGTAGGGTTAAAAGTCTCAACCTTCTGACTTGAATGGTATCTTTGAAAATATTTATGACAATCGCAGGACTTGTTTGGCAGTATTATACATCCCGTCTACACCCCAACTATTTTTCATCGATACATTCTATAACTAGAATCGGATGTTATTTATAATGCCCACCATGCAATCCTCAACTCAGCACATGTTGATATTCCTGGTCTGTGTGGCCCATAATCACATCATATCGACTACTGACCTTGCTGAAATACTGACACTTCACTTGCTGCTACCTTGAAATCAGTGAATGTTACCATTCAAGCATGTTCATTTTCATCAGCGAATATTTGCTTTTGTTGATCTGTGATTGGTTAAAGGCAAAAACCTTTTTAATTCTATTGAAAGGTCATGGCATCTTGATAGTAAATGCAATCATTCTTAGCTCGGAAGCAGTTAAACTGATTTCTGGTGCACATATCATGACCCAATTCTCAAGTAATTTGAATTATTGCGTTCTCGGGTTAAGCATGGCTAAGCACATTAAGACTGATTACGTTATTTCTGGAATTATCCTGAGTTAAGTAATATATCCTGAATTACTTGTGCAAGAAGAAATTAATTTAATCTTCACTTGCTGCTGGATACTTTCTTGTCTGAGCAAGGGCTTATTTTTCTTTTATCTGACGGTGGCAAGTGTTGTAATGAAACAGAAAATTAAAGTTATTTGAAATGTTTAATTTTTCTTTGGAAAACTCACATAAATGTAAGCATGTGGCAAGTATCATTCAGAAAAACTGTTCCACACATACCCCCCCCCCCCCCCCCCCAAGGACATCAGAAGGGTTAGCTGCTCTCCATGATGAATTTGTTATGACTTTTAAAATCCATTCAGTGATACATGCATTTATTTATGCAAGTCTGGAACTTTCATGCGTGGCTACTGTTTGTCTGATTTTATTTTGCCCAGCCCAAATTATATAATTTCAAAACTATGAATTTGGAAGAATTAACATTAAGCATTATAAAATCTGTGATATAATTTATGATATAAGTTTGTAGTTGCAATAACAGATCACTGCTGAGAACCTTTCCATACTGTTCAGCTTGCAGTTAGTGCATTACGTCTGCTCGCAGCTCCATCAGAATTCTGGTAATTAGGCTGCTCTGATTATCAGTCAGTTTCCACATATTCTTGTTTTCGAAAATGGGAATCCTGCTAGATTTAGAAGTTTATAATTCTCTTGATGTATCTTATGGAAAGTTGAAGTTAACAGTGTTAAACATTGTTAGGGCTTCAGATTTTAATGGGATGATGAGATTTTTAACTACTGCGATTAATGAAAATGTATATTGTAGAATGTAGTTCCTTTCAATATGTTAGACCAATGAGATTGCCATTAAATTGCTGAAGTAATATCTTTACTGTTATTTTCCCTTAACTTGGAAGCTTTATAAAATGTTCTCAATTGAAGGATGCTACTATACGAGAAACAAACCCAGCTACCGGTTATTCCCATATAATTCTCTCGAGTCAACTAAAAGAAGAAAAATCCTTGGGTTGGTTTGCCAAAATGTGTGGAATATTTATTTGAGATGTAAATCCCAGCAGGAAATGCTAGGACTATGATATAGTTGGGATCACGGAGACATGGCTCCAGGGGAACCAAGGCTGGGAGCTGAACATCCAGGGATATTCAATATTCAGGAGGGATAGACAGAAAGGGAAAGGAGGTGGGGTAGCGTTGCTGGTTAGAGAGCAGATTAACGCAATAGAAAGGAAGGACATTAGCTTGGAGGATGTGGAATCGATATGGGTAGAGCTGCAAAACACTAAGGGGCAGAAAATGCTAGTGGGAGTTGTGTACAGGCCACCTAACAGTAGTAGTGGAGTTGGGGATGGCATCAAACAGGAAATTAGAAATGCGTGCAACAAAGGTAAAACAGTTATAATGGGTGACTTCAATCTACATATAGATTGGGTGAATCAAATTGGCAAGGGTGCTGAGGGAGAGGATTTCTTGGAATGTATGCGGGATAGTTTTCTAAACCAACATGTAGAGGAACCAACGAGAGAGCAGGCTATTCTAGACTGGGTATTGAGTAATGAGGAAGGGTTAGTTAGCAGTCTTGTTGTGCGTGGCCCCTTGGGCAAGAGTGACCATAATATGGTTGAGTTCTTCATTAGGATGGAGAGTGACATTGTTAATTCAGAAACAAGGGTCCTGAACTTAAAGAAAGGTAACTTAGAGGGTATGAGAAGTGAATTGGCCAAGATAGACTGGCAATTGATTCTTAATGGGTTGATGGTAGATATGCAATGGAAGGCATTTAAAGACTGCATGGATGAACTACAACAATTGTTCATCCCAGTTTGGCAAAAAAATAAATCGGGGAAGGTAGTGCATCCATGGATAACAAGGGAAATCAGGGATAGTATCAAAACAAAAGATGAAGCGTACAAATTAGCCAGAAAAAGCAGCCTACCAGAGGAATGGGAGAAATTCAGAGTCCAGCAGAGGAGGACAAAGGGCTTTATTAGGAAAGGGAAAATAGATTATGAAAGAAAACTGGCAGGGAACATAAAAATTGACTGCAAAACCTTTTATAGATATGTGAAGACAAAAAGATTAGTTAAAAGAAATGTAGGTCCCTTGCCATCAGAAACAGGTGAATTGATCATGGGGAACAAGGACATGGCAGACCAATTGAATAACTACTTTGGTTATGTCTTCACTAAGGAAGACATAAATAATCTGCCGGAAATAGCAGGGGACCGGGGGTCAAATGAGATGGAGGAACTGAGTGAAATCCAGGTTAGCCGGGAAGTGGTGTTCGGTAAATTGAATGGATTAAAGGCCAATAAATCCCCAGGGCCAGGTAGGCTGCATCCCAGAGTACTTAAGGAAGTAGCCCCAGAAATAGTGGATGCATTAGTGATAATTTTTCAAAACTCTTTAGATTCTGGAGTAGTTCCTGAGGATTGGAGGGTAGCTAATGTAACCCCACTTTTTAAAAAGGGAGGGAGAGAGAAAACGGGGAATTACAGACCAGTTAGGCTAATGTCGGTAGTGGGGAAACTGCTAGAATCAGTTATTAAAGATGGGATAGCAGCACATTTGGAAAGTGGTGAAATCATTGGACAAAGTCAGCATGGATTTATGAAAGGTAAATCATGTCTGACGAATCTTATAGAATTTTTCGAGGATGTAACTAGTAGAGTGGATAAGGGAGAACCAGTGGATGTGTTATATCTGGACTTTCAGAAGGCTTTCGACAAGGTCCCACTTAAGAGATTAGTATACAAACTTAAAGCACACGGTATTGGGGGTTCAGTATTGATGTGGATAGAGAACTGGCTGGCAGACAGGAAGCAAAGAGTAGGAGTAAACGGGTCCTTTTCACAATGGCAGGCAGTGACTAGTGGGGTACCGCAAGGCTCATTGCTGGGACCCCAGCTATTTACGATATATATTAATGATTTGGATGAGGGAATTGAATGCAACATCTCCAAGTTTGCGGATGACACGAAGCTGGGGGCAGTGTTAGCTGTGAGGAGGATGCTCGGAGGCTGCAAGGTGACTTGGATAGGCTGGGTGAGTGGGCAAATGCATGGCAGATGCAGTATAATGTGGATAAATGTGAGGTTATCCACTTTGGTGGCAAAAACAGGAAAGTAGACTATTATCTGAATGGTGGCCGATTAGGAAAAGGGGAGATGCAACGAGACCTGGGTGTCATGGTACACCAGTCATTAAAAGTAGGCATGCAGGTGCAGCAGGCAGTGAAGAAGGCGAATGGTATGTTAGCATTCATAGCAAAAGGATTTGAGTATAGGAGCAGGGAGGTTCTACTGCAGTTGTACAGGGTCTTGGTGAGACCACACCTGGAGTATTGCGTACAGTTTTGGTCTCCTAATCTGAGGAAAGACATTCTTGCCATAGAGGGAGTACAGAGAAGGTTCACCAGACTGATTCCTGGGATGTCAGGACTTTCATATGAAGAAAGACTGGATAGACTCGGTTTGTACTCGTTAGAATTTAGAAGATTGAGGGGGGATCTTATAGAAACGTACAAAATCTTAAGGGGTTGGACAGGCTAGATGCAGGAAGATTGTTCCCGATGTTGGGGAAGTCCAGAACAAGGGGTCACAGTTTAAGGATAAGGGGGAAATCTTTTAGGACCGTGATGAGGAAAACAGTTTTCACACAGAGAGTGGTGAATCTCTGGAATTCTCTGGCACAGAAGGTAGTTGAGGCCAGTTCATTGGCTATATTTAAGAGGGAGTTAGATGTGGCCCTTGTGGCTAAAAGGATCAGGGCGTATGGAGAGAAAGCAGGTACAGGATACTGAGTTGGATGATCAGCCATGATCATATCGAATGGCGGTGCAGGCTTGAAGGGCCGAATGGCCTACTGCACCTATTTTCTATGTTTCTATGAAATGATATTAAATTAATCAAATCATTGTTTCATAGAAGATCTTTCCTGCAAGACGACAGGAGAAACTTCCAACCTATTACTTTGGATATAATTTGTGTGATGGCCCTGTATGTAACCCACCAAACCCAATAAATCCCCAATTACTCAAATGTACTGTCTTCCAATATTTTTGTTGTAGCAAACAAAATCCTGGTTGTACTTTGTATGAAGTGAAATGGAAGCATATAAAGGCTTTTGAGAGTGCAAGGAAAAATCCACTAAAGCAGATCTCATGGTGAATGATTCCAAACAAAATTGTTTCTTTATAGCCCCAAACAGAAATTTAATAAATATATTTTAAATAATTTTTAAAATAGATTATTAAGATAAACTCTTTCTTGTGGCTGACTAGTCAAGATTCAGAAAACATTAATTTCAACTAATACACATCACAATAATTGGAGATGGTATTAGGAAAAACATTTTTATACAAGGAGTTGTTTGGGATTTCAGCGTGCGTGTGGGTAGTATAAAGTTATTGCCTTTTGAATGTGCAGCTTTAAGACATCAGGTATTTTTTCTATTTCATTAATTTTATATTTTTCTGTAATATCTTTGAATACATTCTAAAATAGCACCTTCAACAACAGCAAAGTGCATCACTGAGCCTGCGGTTGTGCTGATTATGAACAAAGGTTATTGCTGAAGAGGAACTGAGAAGTACTGTCATTTGATCTTTGACATAGTTAACGTGGAAAGTGCTGCGATGGTGACGTTGCATTGAGAAGAATCCTTTTGATCTGTTATTCTTTTAGAGGCAAGGTAAATTCTAAGAGCTGGTGCACTTTTATTTTTGCTGGGCTTTTGTAAGCAGAAGATGCTAAGTTTTCAGTGCCACCCCAAATAGTCCTCCTGCTACTTGAACAATCCAGGGTCAGGAATTCTGTTGAGTTCATAGGAATGTTACTTATTTTGCAAAGAAGCCTTTGAGAATATCCTTAAATTATTTCATTTGTTGTTCTGGTCATTGTTTCCTGTGACATAGTTTGGAGTGTGTGTTTTGGCAATATGTGTTGAGTATGACATGGGCTCTCCACTGGTCAGCCAAACCTAATTAAATTATGCCTGAAGAAGGGTCTAGACCTGAATCATCACCCATTCCTCTCCAGAGATGCTGCCTGTCCTGCTGAGTTACTCCAGCTCTTTATGTCTACTATAATTATATTAAAGATTGATTCTGTTAAGACCAACCTTTCAAGTAATGAATTTCAGATTCAGACTACTCACATTAAAAATATTTTTTCCTCACCTTGTCCTTGACAGGCCCGTTTAATTGAACTACCATCTTTCTATTTACTCTTTCTAAATCAGCCACACATCCCATCAATTCTACCTTTAAGCTGCTTTGCTCCAAAGAAAATAGCCGAGCTTCTCCATTTATTCTTTAACTGAAATCAGTAATCCCTGGAACCATTCCAATAAATGCTTCCTGTATCCTCTCCAGGCCCTTTTGCATCCTTCCTGAAGTGTGGTGACCAGAATTGGAAACAATACTCCAATAGTGGTGTTAGCAGTGTTTTGAAAAAGTTCAACACAACTTTCCTGCCTTTGTAATCTCTGCCTCCATTTACGAATTTCGGGGTCCCATATGTTTTACTAACTCTGAACATAACCTTTCCACTTTCAAATACTTTTGCATGTGTGGAACCAAGTCCCTCGGCTCCAGCACATTCTTTGACCCTGCCATTTAGTCTGTAATGCGTCTCCTTATTCTTTATGCTAATATATATTACGTCACTATTAAATTTATTTTACCAATTGTTTCCCTGTTCAGCCAGCCCAATACATGCAGTGTAATCTATTACTTTCTCCCTCACTATTTTACCACGTTGCCAGGTTATCTGCACATTTGAACATTCTACCCTGCACACCCATGCCCAAATCATTACAAAATATCATCTACCCTCAATCATCCTCCCGTCTGAAAGAAACTGATTATCACAATTCTCTACATTCTTCCTTCTAAACCAATTTCTTACCCTTGCCACCATGACCATGGTAAAGCAGAATGGCATGAATCATAACTAAATCTCTCACTCGCACACTATATGTCATTAAGCAACTCTGCTGAGCAGAACTTCAGTCAAAAATGATGACTTGTGAATTTCTCATGCACTCTGCAGAAAGGGCAATGGAGATTAAGTTACCCATGCTGTGATTAATGTTTTACTTCTGAGAGACAATTTCCAGTATCATTGCAGATGATCTTTTTCTGCCTTAGCCCCATTTTGCTTTGCACGATCATATTAAATCAATTTGCGTACCATGCCAATTCAGGAGCTTGTTATATCTTACTTTTATGTCATTCCATGCTGGTTTATAGACACTGATAGCTTCAAATTAACATTGCTGCTTTAACATTTTCTATATTGGATTGTTTAATTTTCCATGCAAGGTTCAGTTACGTTTTAAAAGGTAATTTTCATCACTGATTTTGAGAGTAGCAGATTGAGTTGATCCCAAATTTGCCATATTGTTTTATCGCTGTGCTTTAACAGTCAAAAGCAACAGCACTTGCTTTTGACTGTTTGACATTCCTGTTTAGGAATGCAACTATTTGAGAGGAAAGTTAATATTTAAAAAAAAACAATAACCGCTCACCAGGTTTTAATATATTCCACGAGTTAGGAGCTGCATGCTGTGGCATGAAATATCATGTTTTAAGTGGCTTTTCCGTGCACCACTAAATTTGTAAAGATGCATGCAGTTCTGCTATTGAGAATAACAGCTGAATCTGGGCAGGTTTTACTTTGATAAGTTCACTTTGCACCTGCATTGTTTTGATAGTGTTCCAAAAGAATAAAATGCAATAAACTTGAATGCCCTGAAGTGAAGTTGCTATATCTGAGAATAGCAGGAATTTGGATGTTAGAACTGTACTTAATATGTACAAAATGTGTAACTGGATCCAAACCTAACTTTGATTTTGATCAATGCATTGGAAAGCATGGACGTCTGTAGATTATGACAGTGCATTTATTAATGGAAGAATGTAAATCTTTTAATTCTGTGTAATCTCCAGGAAATGTTTCCCCCTCTACCCTCAAGCTCTGTGCCGAACAACTGGCACCAGTCTACACAGACATTTTCAACCAGTCCCTGCAAACCTGCACTGTCCCTGCCTGTTTCAAAGTCTCCATTATTGTTCCTGTACCCAAAAAGCCAAGGATTACTGGTCTTAATGACCGCGGGCCTCTCGCACTGACCCCTGTAATCATGAAGACTCTTGAAAGACTTGTGCTGGTCCACCTGAAAAATATCACGAACCCCCTGCTAGAACCCTTGTAGTTTGCATACCAGGCCAATAGATCAGTCAACCTCGGCCTGCACTTCATCCTCCAGCACCTAGACCACCAGGGGACCTATGCAAGGATTTTGTTTGTGGATTTTACCTCTGCATCCAACACCATTGTGCCAGAGCTTCTACATTCCAAACTCTCCCAGTTGTCTGTGCCTGAACCCCTCTGTCAGTGAATCATCAACTTCCTGACAGACAGGAAGCAGCATGTGAGGCTGGGAAAGCACATCTCGGACCCGCTGACCATCAGCATAGGAGCACGGCTCCTTTACTCACTCTACACCAACGACTGCACCTCCACAGACTCTGTCAAGCTTCTCAAGTTTGTGGACGACACAACCCTGATTGGACTGATCCAGGATGGGGAGGAATCTGCCTACAAACAGGAAGTGACACAGCTGGCGTCCTGGTGCCATCGCAACAACCTAGAGCTCAATGCACTTATGACAGTGAAGTTGATTGTAGACTTTAGGAGAGCTTTCCCCCCCCCCCCCACTCACCATCAACAACACCACAGTCACATCTGTGGAGTCATTTAAGTTCTTTGGAACCATCATCTCCAGGGACCTCAAATGGGACGCCACCATCGCCTGTTCGATCAGCCGAGAAGGTTGTTAGCTGCAACCCCCCCCCCCCCCATCGACGAACTGTACACTGCAAGGGCCGGGGTAAGATCATCTCAGACCCCTCTCACCCTGGCCACAAGCTCTGAAGCACTTCCCTCTGCAAGGCGACTCCGGACTGTCAAAATCGCCATGGCCAGACATAAAAGCAGCTTTATTCCACGGGCAGTAGCTATACTCAACAACCAAAAGTCTGTAGCCTCCATTTCCTCTGGTATTTTATTTCATTCTTCACATGTTTAAATTATAATGTTTTATTCCTAATTGTTAACTGTATATCGTGGTGTTACTTGCGAGCAAAGCACCAAGGCAAATTCCTTGTATGTATACATACTTGTCTAATAAAAATGTATTCAATTCAATTAGTTTATCTGAATTTAATCCTGTAACATGGCATGAGTCATGTTCCAGCGCAAAATATAAATTTAAATCCAGCCATGCATGAGATTTCTCCGCGGACCCGCGGATTTTGAAATTAGTTTAAACAAATCTCTATAAATCTATAAATGGCTTTCCACGCGAGACAGTGGGGGCGGGACTGATGATCGAGGGCGCAAATTGGACGAGAGGACGTCGGTCAGCAGGCAGTGGGGGGGGGCGGGACATGATGATTCAGCACGAGGATTGGAGGAGGGAGGTGTCCGGGAGCGGGCTAGGCCTGGTGGAGTGAGGGACCGGGAGCACAGTTAGCGCAGGTAGCGGCGGCCCCAGGGGAGGGCAGCGGGAGAGTGGGCACTGGGCCTTGTAGGTGTCAATAAGCACTTTAAAGCAAGTAGAGGGAGTGTGTGTGAGCCTGGTGAGCAGAGGGGGGGGGAGTCTCTGAGTGTGAGTAAAGGTGAGGGGACGTCCCTATGAGTGTGAGCAGTGAGGGGTTCCCTGTGAGTATAAGCATTGAGGGGTTCCCTGTGATTGTGAGCAGTGAGGGGGTTCCTGTGAGTGTGAGCAGTGAGGGGGTCCTTGTGAGTGAGCAAAGGCTTCCTGTGAGTGAGCAGTGAGGGGTTCCCTGTGTGTGAGTGGGGAAGACCCTGTGAGAAATTAAGGGTAAACAGGCAAGAAAACGGTGTAATTTCAAGGTACAATTATCAAAAAAAATCTGCATAAAGGGAGTGCTGCCCCCTTTTACCCCTGCCAAGGGCATTGCCCCTTGGAATCCTACCAGGGGGCAATTCCCCCTGGACTCTCATCTCTCTTCCTCTTCGTCCATTTTTTTTCTCCGTCTCATGCCTGTGGAGCATTTCATACGATACGATAGAACTTTATTCATCCCTGGAGGAAAATTAATTTGGTCATCATAAAGTTGTTACTTTTGAATGCAAAAATATGAAAAAGTCCATACCTTGCCACCGTGAGTGTGTGATTATCTTTAAACTGGGATTTATTTGCTAATGTATCTCAAATGCACATTGAAGTGTATGACAATACATAGCAATGTTACAAAATTTTGAGATTTTAAAAATAAAGTCTGCAATTTATCCCATCAGATAAAGCATAAAAAGAAGTTTAATTTGACACTTAATGCACTTTCATATCTTCAGTATTAAAAAAGTTATGGCCATTATCATACTCAGAAATTAGCATCTAGTTCCCTATTGCTTTTCCATTGACTTAACACAAAAGCTGTGATCGAGGACAGTTAAAAGCCCATAACTTTCTTAAAAATTATGATAACTGAAAGAAATCTTCAGTTATTATAGATTGAAGCATTCTGAAACAAATATGAAACAATCTTACTTCGAAGACATGAAAGTAAAGCATATAATTAGTTAGTTACCTAATTGTAGCTAATTACAAAATTCAATTACTAGATCTAAACATCTATCAATTTCTTAAGAATAGATTAACATTTTTAAATAGCCTAAGTGTCCAAATAACATTCACACAATAATTCACAATATAACATAATTTTTAAATCTAATTTTCATGAATTTACAGGCCAAATGGAAGGAATTGAATGTTTAATACCTGTAAATTAATGGGGATTTAATTCATCTTGCAAGTGAGGATTTCTGGAACGCGATCTTTTGGAACGTTCATTTGCGGTGAATTTAACCCCGTATTGTCATGAAAAATACTGCCGTTAATTCGGGGAATAAAATCACCGTGTCGCATGAAAAAATGTGAATTAAAGGCTTCTTAAGAAGCACTTTTATACATTTAAAGAAACCACTTTCGTTTACCTGTCCCGTGTGTGAAATCCGTCCCCGTTATCGGCGTTGAAGCTTCAGGAGCTGCTTTTAAAATTACTCTAGCGCTGACATTGACGATTTAATAATAAAACAAAATTCACAAAACGCCGGTAGGAACGATTTGTCAGCCAAGGCTTGTACTCCAACAAAATATTAACCAGAACAAGGGAGGAGAAACCCGCGTTTTAACCCCGCCCCCCCTTAAAGGCGCCAAAATCGCGCACACGGCCAGTGGCAGAATTACAGCACGACTGAAGGTAAGTTTTGTAACATACCTACAATACACATAGAAGTGATTGACAATTTTTTACCTGTGTAAAATGTGATATTATTGAAGCCTGCTCATGTTGAGTTCTATGGTGTGTGGTACTTAAACATTTTGTCTAATAAAACTAACTTGAGAAGCAATGATCGAGTGGCATAATTACAATTTTACTTTAGTGATGAAGAAAAGTTGCATCAAACAGTATGTTACAATGTTAGCAGAGCAAATCTATATGTCTTATTTCTAAGAAGGCAACTGATTTGGGACATTTTATAACTCAAGCTTTAAATTCCCCTGTACAAAATTATTTTCCATTTCTCATGTTACAAATAATTTCTTGGCCTGTGTCAAAGGTAAATGCATATTCCTAATTTTGGCACAAACCTTTCTATAATTATTTCCTTAATGACACAACAGTCTATCACTTTTGTGAAATGAGTTTGATTATAATTACTAGAAATTTTATTTTATTTTGATTAAGTGCAGTGCACTACAGATTATTAAGCAGGCTGACTGTACAAATGCTGATCCAAGCAAAACGTTTATTGGCAAGCCAGTCCTGTAGCTTTCCAAATTCAGCTGTACTGGGCCATCAGTTCTCAATAGGGCAGATTGTTCCACTAAATTATTGAATATTTTAGTTGAAACAATGGTTAATCAACAGCAGCTTTTGAATTGTGGAAAAGTGAATGTAAAAAGGTGTCTATCTTAACATGGCACCAGACTGCCACAGCATTGCACAGACAATATTAATCTTATTCTTATTCCACTCGCATTTTACAATACAGTAACTTCGTTATGTGTAAGAGCTCAAGTTCAGCCTAATTAATCCTTTAGTTGTAATGTCTGCAGTTCTCAGTTGAACACTAATGTCACATGGTACACAACCATGATGTTATGTGAATATAACCGCAAAAGCTATTTTGATTTATCCTGAGCTGTAGAATTTGCCCACTTTGCCGTACAATCATTTCTCTTTTGGGGAAAAAAAATTCTCCCAATCAAAAAAATCCACAGAACTTGCTTTGTAATCAGAGATTAAAGATATTATGTGCTCATTAAAATGCAAAGGAATTGTCACAGTTATGATATTTAGTAATTAACATGGTTTAAAAAAATATCACTTGAGCAGTAGCTTGATTAGAGTAGCTTATGAAAATATCAACTAATTTCCTTCAAAGCATGGGTTTCATAGCTTTTGCTGACCTGTTTAATCTCTCAATAAGGCGACATACTAATTTACAATAACAGGAAAATACTCCAGAGTAAGACAATAGGTGGGTGTGTTTTTAACTATGGTAATTAGAGATAACGAGAAGGCAAAATGTCTGCACTTGGCCATGAGATCACATGAAGAGTGATATCCTTATCTGACCTGTTGGAGGAACCAATGCTATGCCTGATTAGCTCTACCAATTACTGAGATGCTGCACAATTGGTGAGGTGGTGCCATAATAGACAGTATTCCAATTGTAATTGCCTGACGATTAATGAAATGGATCAACCCTGGATTGTTGTTGTGGTACTGTCTCGGACGAGGCGAGTAGAAGGAATGGTAGGGAGATGTTCCTTAGAAACGGGGTTTTAACTCTTTATTAAATCCATGCATAGCACTTGAACCTGGGACCATAGAGCTCTTCAGACCAAAGTGCACAAGGAGAGATCTTGTGCCTAGAAGTAAAAAAAAACAAGGGAAGGTGCAAATCTAACTTATTGATCGTTGTGTGTCTTAAGGTTGTATATTGTGCAAGGTTTGAGGGATTGTACATTGTCTTTAAAATTAAGAGTTTGAGTAAAGCCAAGTATACCTTTCACCAAATGTCACCAGTAAGTTTCCAATAAAAGTACAAATTCAGCAGTACATTCCTACCCCAGTAGCCAATCTCACCAATAATATGATTCCTCTTCCATCTGTGTAATGCAATGCAAAGCAATGGAATTGAACTGATGCCAATATTTTATTGACCCGCAGCCACTGGATCAGACTTGGAGGGAACCATATTGGTACTGTTGTCTGCTACTATCAACAGAGTAGAGATGTTACTGTCGAATTATTTAAAAGCTGAGTTGCTATGTCTTAGAGCAGACTAACTTTGTTTGTCCAGTCTCCTCTTTAGTGGATGTCAGTATTATATTGCAACATTTATGAATTGTATTTCTAAGTAAGTAATTGTTTAGAATAATACATAAATATTTATAGTTTTTAAGTTTTATCTTGATAAGGAAGTTTATAAGCAGAGGAATTTGCAATCAATTGCGCCATCAGTACAGTGTTGACTAACCCTTCTTCCTGAGTCTATTTCCACAAAACTTGTGCAGAATTAAAGGAGATGTTTTGAGTTTATAGCCTTATTTAGATCGCAGGTCTTTCTTTAGATTGATTTTAAAAGGCAACTTCAATGCTGTTCAAATGTAGTAATAGATAATGTAATGTTTATCAGTGTTCTCAGAATCCCTTCATGTAGATGCATTGGGCTACAGATGAATTATGACAGTTTTTTTTAACTTTAATGATCAGGAAATCTTAGATTTTACAATTTTTTAATTTCCTTTTTAATTCTCCTTTCGCCAACCCTATTTGCGAGTGATTGGGAAGAGTACAGCCAGGTTCAGCTTGTTATCGTGCTCCTCCTGCCCTTTTCTTCAAAATTTAAATTTTCGTCCAGGCCATTGGCCATTTCTAAACCGCATTTGACATTGATAAATCTGATTTTAGTCTAAGTCATCGATTTTGTTCCACACATCAATCTATGATTTAATTGAATAGAATTTAATGCATTTCTGTGAGAGATCCACCCCAGTTAAACGCAATCGATACCGACTAGTTTCCTCTCGGTATGTTCGGAATGCGTTCTCTGGAGATGTTGTAACAATTACGTTTTTCAAACATTGTGTTTTTGTATGCTGTATGAAGCAGCTCCATTACTTTCTGCTTTTCTAATTGCTGGCAAAGCACTGGGGCATTTGTTATTAAAATGTATCTTTTGTAATATTAAATTGTTGCACTATGACAGCAGTTTTTTCAGCTCTCCTGTAACAAATCACAGAGCTTTTAAAACTATAATAATACTGGAGCATCATTGCCTCCAAGTCACACCACTTCATATCTAATCACATTCTTTATGTGCTGATCACAATCTTAGAATTCTATACTTAACACTGTGTGGTCTGAAATGTTTCAAGTGTGCAGACGACCAAAATCATCTCTTGGGGTGGGTAATATTTGTTAATTGCCATAGTAGGCAACGATGCTACCTGTCAGAATACTTGCGTAGGAAAGAACTGCAGATGCTGGTTTAAATCGAAGACTGATCAGTCTGAAGATGGGTCTCGACCCAAAAGGTCACCCATTCCTTTTCTCCAGAGATGCTGCCTGTCCTGCTGAGTTACTCCAGCATTTTGTGTCGACCTGTTGGAATACTTTCTACATTGCATATGTAGCTGTTTGAGTATTCAGTGATATGCTGAATAAAAAATATTAATGTATTAATTAAAGTTAATGTTACAAAATATTTATCATAATCTTATCCCTATGGCGTTGAGCAAAACGTTCGGATTAATGCGTATTTAATAATCTGTTAATTTAGCAGTGGAGAATACAACAGTGTAATGTGGTTCAATCTCTGATTGTAGAGGAGGTCATTGCTATTGGCAAAACCAACGGGGATGTCGGGCGGGGGGGGGGGGGGGGGGGGGTATTTTGCTGGAGAGGAGAAATCTCAAGCCTTTCGCATGCTTTTAAATATTGGCCAGTCAGAATTTGATCCAATATTGGGCAACTTAAGCGACCTGAAATGTAGATATTGAATTAAAACAACTGTTGTCAAGCTCTGCAAAAATCACGTAAATCCATTCATAGCTTGATACAGCATTTGTTTTACTGTTGCCCCAATATTTCATTAAGCCAGCTAAACCTGATTGAATATAAACTAAATTTATCAACCCTCATAAATTAACTCAGTTAACCCTTGTGGTATAACATATGGTCTGTAAGCAGCATCTAATTATCAGGATAGGTCCTTCTAATCTATCCACATTTGTTACTTGTGCATATGACAATAAACTTTACTGTATTGAGCTGGTTGATCCAGTTATTCTTTAGCCAATTGGCATAATGTTATTGTGAAAGGGATGCGTTTGGACTCTTGGTGTGTGAGGGTGCTTGATCCTTTGAGGTCATCAATGTTTCTGCTTCATTTTCTGAAGATATATGTGTGGAACTGCACTACTTCTGACCTAATGAAGGGGAGTAATTGCAGAAGCAGCTGAAAATGCTTGGTGTTTAAGAAGGAACTGCAGATGCTGGAAAATCGAAGGTAGACAAAAATGCTGGAGAAATTCAGTGGGTGAGGCAGCATCTATGGAGCCAAGGAAATAGGCTAATAGGAAATAAGGAAATAGAAAATGATTGGACTTGGTTTACTTCTCTGATGTCATTTGCAGAATGACATTCCAGTGAAGGAGGCCTTTTGGCTGACGGCTCTTGTGCCTGTTCTGAGCTGCCAGTTTAGTCCCATATCCCAGCCTTTTCTTCATATTCCTCTAAATAGATGTTGAATTGCTTTTCGAGGTTTCTATCGGTCTGATTTTTGTTTAGTCCATGCACTCCACATTTTAACATCTATGCATATAAAAAACGTTCTCAGCAATTGCCCTCTAGTTCTTTGCTGATATTTTAAATCTTTGACCTTGTTGACCAGATGAAATGTTTTTGTTTCCCACTAATTAAATAAAACACTCAAAATTGGATGGTCTTGATTAGCACTCTATTACACCCATTACTCCTATTGCTGCACCAGTGCAACATTTTGAGGGTTGCAGCACTCTTAAGCATGTGACATTAAATCAAACCACCTTCTAGTCTGGTGCCACTGATCCTTTTGTGCCTCTTAAGTGCAGGGGGAATCTTCACAATTGCAATTTAAATTAGCAAAACTGAAAGTAGCTGATCATTATCATATTGGCTACCATGCTTCCTAAACCATACTTCCAAACGTATTTAGTCAGCTGCAAAGTGTGTTGACATCCTAAGGCTGTGAATAGTTATGAATGCAAATTCTTTCTTCCCAGTCTGATAATCTGCATGGAAATCAGTGGGAACTTGCATTATGCTGCTTTGACCTTTCCAAACTGGAATATTCCAGTTCATTATCTTGACCTTGTTCTTTAGGATGGGAGAAAAGTATTTATTTGGCATCGACCCCTAGTGTCTTGTGCAAACTATTGAATATGAAGTTGGCTTGGAGCAAATACCTTTTCGTCTTTACTTGCTAAGCATCCAAGATTGACATGTGTTTGTGTTAATAGCAGAGGAGGTGTTGATGAGCAGGATTCACTCATTTCTTGATGGTAATATTTACCATGTTTCAAGTAGCCATATCGTTTATCTGTGTTCTACTACCATAAATGTTGAAAGAGATTTTAAGCTTAAGTACTTAACAGTGGAACTGCAGTTTTTTAAAATAAATGTTAAAGCTATGCTGGGTATCCTATCAACTTTTCAGTTCCTGTATATTTTAGTATTGTTTCAGACTTGCTTGATGCCACATTCAATCCTATGTTGTTTTAATGACAAGAGAGGTCACTGTCACTTTGCATCTTGGACTGCATTAAGGATAGGTGATCAAACGTACACCATGATAATTCTCAACACTGATGCCCAGCTAGGGTGTGTGCTCATTCCCTTGCCATACTCCCCATATACTTGCGATGTGTGGCGAAATTCTGGTCTAACTGCATTACAAGTTTGCAGTTGACACCACAGAAGTGGGCTGGATCTCAAACAGTGACAAAACTACATGAAGGAGATAGAGAGCTAGATGACATGGTGTCAAAACATCCAATGTCAGCAAAACAAAGGAGATGGTTATTGACCTCAGGAAGTGAGATGGAGTATTTCCCTCCAGTTCATTGCAATGGTGCTGTAATTGAGATGGTCGAAAGCTTCAAATACGCAAGTATAAATATCAACACCAATTTGTCCTGGTCCAACCACATTGACGTAATGGCAAAGAAAGCACATCAAATGCTCTCCTTCCTTAGAAGGCGAAGGAAATTCAGCATCCAACTACTCTTAGCAATTTCTACCAGATATACCATAGAAATCCAGATGCATCGCAACATGGTATGGCAACTGTTCCGCCCAATACTGCAACAAATTACAGAGCGTTATGAACATTTCCCAGTATATGGTGCAAACCAGGCTCCCCCCCCCCCCCCCCCCCCCGGGCCCTCATCCTCATACATTTCACTTCGTACTGCCTTGGGAAAGCAGTGCATTCAAGGGTCACTCACTTGCAGTGCATTCAAGGGTCAAGAGAGGATATTTTCTCTTCAATCTCCTGTGTACAAAAGATGCAAAATCTTGAAGGTGGGTACCACCAGATCCTAGGATGGGTACATGGACACGTACATGGATAGGAAAAGTTTAGAGGGGCCAAATGCGGGCAGGTGGGACTAGTGCAGATGGGGCATCTTGCTTGGCAAGTTGGGCCAAAGGACCTATTTTCATGCTGTATGACTAGAACAGCTTCTTCCCCACTATGATCGGACTCTCGTTTGCTAAGGATGTATTCCCAGTCTCCCAATGTACCTCGTTGTGGCCTTTGCACTTTTATTTTAAGCAGTGCTTTCTCTGTAGTTGTAATTCTGGGTGTCTCATTCAAATTTTTAGCTGCCCCAGTAATTTTGAAAACTTGGCTTGATCATTATTTCCAAAATGTTCTGTTCGATTCATAAAGTTAGAAGCTCTGTAACAAAAAAAATGCTTGCAATTATAATTGTGCTTGGATAATTACCTGCTGAAATAACATTTACTTTTGGGAGAAATCTGATTTTCCGAAAGTCACATTCAGAAAGTAATGCATGACCTAACATTCCTCTTTGCGTAAATGGATGAGATTTAGCTGTGACTATTTCCAAAAGACTGATTCCATCTGAACATTAGCACCCAACCAATGGTTCCAGGTCAAAAGCAAATTATGATTGTTCTTTTAACCCTTTTAAGAATTGATATATACTTTGAATTGATATATACTTTTAATGATTGGGATTTCGGTCTCATATTTTGTATGAGATTTTTGTTCCTATTTTTGAAAATTACATTTTCATATTTTCAACTATATTGAAAAAATCGACAACTGTATTTCTGTAGGATTGCTTTCAAAAGGTTATTGCGACAAGATGAAAATAAAATTCGCCTGCATCATACTGTGATACCCTACTGATAATGGTCGTTAATACAACAATAATGATCTGTTATCAAATTGTTTAATGTTGATTTGGAAACAATGGAAAGTAGGTGTAGCTGAAAAATATGAAGGGCAAAGTTACTTTGTTAGTATAATAATCATGAGTAAAATCAATATTGTCAAGTACACCACTTCAATCTTGCAGGCTAGCTATTTGATCTGCAGGAATACGTTTGAAATCTTGCCCTTTCTCCAAGAAAAAAAACCATTATGCGTGAAAGCCATGTCTTTTTTATCATCTTATCTGGCAAAAAAAACTGCAAAGGATCCCTTTTCATCCAGCCATCATCAAATAATATATCTCGTCCAAATACTCAGTGAAGTATTCCACCACTTACCAACACTGACTTCTACATATGGAAAATATCTTATGTTCTCTGCCTTCCCTGTGCTATGATTCAATTTTATCTAGAGTAAGTCGCAACCAACAGCTAACAATGGCCTGTTTCCTTTATCATCGTTACTTTTTTGCATATCTTTCATTCATTATTCTATATATCTCTACATCATCGTCTATATCTCTTGTTTCCCTTTTCCGTGACTTTCAGTCTGAAGAAGGGTCTCGACCCGAAAGTCACCCATTTCTTCTCTCCAGAGATGCTGTCTGTCCCGCTGAGTTACTCCAGTTTTTGGTATCAATCTTCGGTTTAAACCAGCATCTGCAGTTTCTTCCGACACATAGTACCCGTTAATTGGTTTGTATAACTGACTGCTTATCATTGACTATCATTGTAAATTTTGGCTGAAGAGGCTTTCCAATGGCTGACATGATCTCCAGCGTACTAACGTGAAGCTACCGGAGAGCTTGTAGTACAGTGCTGTCAAGAAAAAACACTATGGAAGGGTATGATGAGGAATCATTTTAATCAATTCGTTTTGGTATCTGTTTCATTGGGTGTTTGGAATTGGGCTTTGGGAGACATAGCTGCAGTATTAATAGCACCAGATCCACGTGGAAACAACATGTACAGCTGGCCTGGAATCAATAAACATTCATCTTTAGGACTTGGAAGTGTGGAGAAAGAGCCTCTTCGCCCATTGAGGACAAATTTCCAGCATTTCTGCCTGAAGTAATATTGTCATTAGTAGTTGAGATTTGCACCTTATTTTGCTGTTGTGTTTCTTTTTTCCATACCTCGAAGACAGCTTATTGTTTGCAGCCATGGAGCTGTCAACTTGGCTATGATTTCCAAGCCTGGTACAGATGATCTACTCTGCATGACAGCTCCATGAAAAATGTAGACTGTTGCACTAGCAATTATATTAGACCTTTTTCAAGCTCACCACAGCCTTTGACTTTACCATTTGTCAGGTACAGTGGAAAACCCTCCCCGTTTTCAGCTATCCACAGAAATTTATCGCCATCTTATGCTTAGTCTGCAATTGTACACAAGCTGTGACATTAACTAATGGTCTACAAAGTCCTAGTGGACTGATTAACAAGGAGATAGACCAGATATGGAGAAGGATATATTTCTGATTTGCCCAAAACATTTACCCTAGCTGATTCCGGTAACGCAATAGAATTTCATGACATTTACAACTTCCAAGGTGATCTAGCCTCTTTAAAAATAGCATAACCTATTTATCTTTTATAGATTTTTTTAAATCTGACCTTTATAAAGTACAAAGTCAATCAGATGTCTGTCTATTAAATACATTTTGGCTGCTTTCCATTCTTGATTTCCACCTCTGCAATGATATTATATTGCTCAAGGTCTTATAACCTTGAGCAAAGTAGTTTATTTTTGGAGTTTAATTCAGTCACTTAAAAACGTTAGTGTACCATAAGTGAGTTAGAACAAGAAATGGTTTGATGTCAGAATTTCCCTGGACGATTCATTGAATAAATACTGGTTTAAAATTATTCTTGTATGAAGCAAGTAATAAAATAAATTTAGAACTCCAAACTGTAGGTACCATAACTATTCCACTGTACAAAGAGAATCTGTGTTCCGATTTCTTAGTTGAAAGGCATGGATTTCTTTACCTCATCTGTTGCTCTGTATAAATATTGGCTAGATTAGTTTAGCTTAGTTTATTTGTTTATGTTTTATCACCTATAGAGATATAGTGAAATGCTTGTTCTCCATGCTATCCAATCGAATCATACTAACATGAGTACAATAGATTCTCTCCCAGAACAGCATGCAGAATATTGCTACATTCCGGTGCCATCGTGCAACTTGTAAGTCTGTTTAAAAATCCAATCTTGGCTCAAGAAGGTGTGCAATATCGCATTTTCTCACTTTACAGGCCATGTCCAGGCGGCACTGGATCAATAAAATAGGGGTCGGCCTGGCCAGCGTGATGTGCAACATCTGTGTAGGGTGCTCTCATTACTCATTCATCCTGCAGTAGTGGGATCGCCCAAGACTGCCTCTGCCAATACCATGACCTGTGACCACTGCAAAATGCATCATCCAACCACTCCAGCATATTTGGAAGTTGCAAGATATCACTGGTATGCCCTGAACGCTGTCCTGAAGAGGATCACCTGTGGCATCCTCCTTGAGCTGATCATGGAACTTTAGTTTTTTTTCCAAAGGTGTGGGTGTTGAGTTTACATTCCAACGATTCACTGAATCAGTTTGGTTCATAGCATGCAAATGTAAGTTATTGTATGATTTGAATATCGGTATTAAATGGCGTGCAGCTGACGTGTTTATTTAATAAATTTAAAAAAGAATTGTTTTTTTGTAATGGGAAATGTTGGTAGTGTATGGAGTAACATTTTTTTTGTAATGGGCTGGAGTTTGGAATCCTAAAGCCAATGAATTGCACGATGGCACCGGAATGTAGCGATACTCTGCATGCTGTTCTGGGAGAGAATTTTATTATAGTGTCTTTCTATAGTTTCCAGCAAACTGTTCCAACATCAGCAAACATTAGTGCCATGACCTATAAGGAGGTGTTAAGCAGATCACCAATAGTTTATTGGTGAATTTTTTTTATGGATTCGAAAAAATATCTTAATGGATCTTCCTCTTCTTCTTGCGTATGGCGTGCACAGCCTAAAGTTGTAGGACAACTTGTTCTATTTGATCTTATTTGACTGTGCATGCCAGGTTGATTGCATTTGTCGAAAAAGGGCGGACCATGTAAAGGTTGCAATCTTCCACTCCATCTTAATGGATGAAACATGCCTTCAGAGGCAGAGAGATATGGGAGGGAGTTTTGGAGCACGGGTTTATGGTAGCCCAAGCTATGGCCACAAAGTTTTAAAAAGAAAAAATAAATGAAGGGAGAGAAAAAACTCTGAAGGGAAGACTTTTGATATTGAATGAGATTATGGGCATAGTTAGAAGCTGTACAAACAGGGACATGCTGCTTGAATGGGTGGTGGAGGCAGAGATCACCAGCTGCAGGAGTTCCTCTGGGCAGGATCCTAGGTTCAACCATCTTCAGCTGCTTCATCAAGGACCTTCCTTCAATTATGAGGTCAGAAGTAGGCATGTCTGTTGTAATGGTTTTTTGTCAGATATTACCCCCTGACATTCAGAGGCATGACCATCACTGGCTCCAACCCCCCCCCCCCCCCCCCCCCCCGACCACACTATCAATATCCTGGGAGCAATAACAAAAACTGAATTGGAGTAACTATATGAACAATGTAACTACAAGAACAGATCAAAGGCTAGGAATTCTGCAGTGAGTAACTCTCTTCCTCTTCCCAAAGCTTGTCCACAATCTACAAGGCTTAAGTTAGGAGTGTGATGGAATAATCTCCACTTGGCTGGATGCTTGCAACTTCTACAATGCTCGACACAATACCGGGCATAGTAACCGGCTTAATAGGCACACCCCATCCACAACCATCCACTCACTCCACCACTGACACATTGAAGTAGTTTGTACCATCTGCAGAATGCATTGCAGAACTTACCAAGCTTATTTAGACGGTATCTTTCAAACCCTGAACACTACCAGCTGGAAGGACAAGGGCAGCAAAGCATAGGAACACCGCCACCTGTAAGTCACCCTCCAAGCCACGCACCATCAAGAGTTAGAAATATATTGTCGTTCTTAACCGTCGTTGGGTCAAAATCCTAGAATTCTCTCCTGAACAGTTTAGTGGGTATACTCGCGCCTCAAGGACTGCAGAGGTTCAAGAAAGCAGCTCACCAGCACGTGTTCAAGGGCAGTCTCCAAAGCCCACATCCCTTTAAGAACCATTAAAAGAGTGCTTGAATCTCCCTTGGCTTGGAAGGCTACCTACCTAGTTGTTGGTAAATAGTAGTACAGATGGGTGCTTGATGGTTGGTGTGGGCATGGTGGGCTGAAAGAGATGTGTCTCTGCTGTATGACTCAGAGAAGCAGGTCACTGATTTGAAAAGCAAGATTAAAGTATTTAAAATTAAGTTGGGAATGATAATTGTATATTTTTCCTTGGTACTTTCCTGTAGAAAGAAAGGGAGCGGATGAATACCTCTACGGTATTTAGTACTGTATACTGTGTTTTCCTATGGTAAAGGGGGATCGAGGCCTTGTGATAAATTTACAAAGTTGTAGCACCTGGGTTTAGTCTTCATTTATATTATGCATTTGGTTCATATTTTTAGTTTTTCTTTCTACCCATTTGAGTCATGTATAATAGAAATGATCTATGTAAACTTGGCAGGTTGAAGGTGCAAGTGTGTTATTACAAGATGCTGGTGGGAGGTGTAATTACAATGTGACAAAATTACATACGCAGTTTCCATTATAAATGTGCATTCAGGAATATGTAATGGAGGAAGTTGCCAGGAAATGGTTATTGCTGGAAGATTTTTTTCGCATCTTTTAAATTATTTTACTTGCTTCTCTTTCCAGAACTAACAGCAATTTTTGGCCCCCTTTAGAAATAATTTTTTGAATCCTGCGAATGCTCTCATTGTAGATTTTGGTAAAACCTTTGGCTTCTGATGCGGGAAGAAATCTTTGTAACCTTTCTCTAACACTTCATTGTCCTTGTTCATACAAGCCTCTTGCACACAAGCCCCATGATTTAACACTTGCCATGTATTTGATTATATAAGGGAAAATGTCAGTTCCTGGCCTCGGACAAGCTGAGAATTTTGTCTTCTATCCCAGGACGCTGGAGTTTGCAATATTCGTACTGCTAGTTCAGCTGACTAGAGAATTAGATTCTTCTTTTCACAATATCATAATACATTAATATGTGGAGGATTTTTCCCCTGGATAGAGAAGCTCGAACCAGGGCTCCGTTTCAGAATAAGGAATACGTCATTTACCACTGAAATTATGAGAAATTTCTTTAGTTATAGGTGGTGAATACAAATATATGAAATGGGAAAGGGGGTTGGCATTTCAGTCCCTCGAGCCTCATGGATGATCTGATTGTAATCTCAACCCCTCATTCCCGTGCTAAACTTTTGTCCCATTGATTCTTCCTCTGCCTTTGAAATTTGCAAAAACTACTTCCACTGCCCTTTGACAAAAGGCACTTCGAAGATATATAGGCCACATTACCACCATTTGGTTAACGGAAATTCACTTGCACCAGATTTGCAAATCGCCACCCAAAAATTTGAAATGCGGAATAAAATTTGTACTCACTGAATTATAAATATATAAACACTTTTATTTTCAACTCTTGTTTGTTGACACTAGTGCAGATAACGCAGTTTCACATTATGGAAAATAATGAAGGGTCAGTTTTGAAGAAAACTGACCCTTCCCTTCCCATAATATGAGGGTCACTTGTCCAGCCCTAACGAGAAATTTCGCCTCCTGTGTTTCTAAATGTATGGCCACCTATTTTTAATCGAATCCCTGGTCAAGGCCCCTCACTCTGCCTGACCCGCTGAGTTCCTCCCACTTTTTTTTGTTCAAGGTTCCAGCATCTACAGTTTCTTGTGCATTTCAATCAAGTCCCCACTCTTTCTTGTACCAGAGAAAAACCAAGCCTATCTTGCCTTTCCCCATGTCAGCCCACCTATTCCAGATATTCTCCTACTTCCAACACATGAAATCCTGAAATAAGCAAAACAATGCAGTGTCAATTGTCAGTGGTAGGACAATTATTGGGGGGGGGGGGGGGGATATGATTAATTAATCAGATTATCTACAGAGTTTTGATTGGGGAAGATCCAGTTTGACCAATTTAGTTACATTTTCTGAAGATGTAACAAAATGTGTTTGAGGGCAGTGTGATTGATGTGGGCTACGTAGACTTAAGGTGTTTGACAAAGTCCCACATGGGAGACGGGTCCAAGAGGTCAGTGAGTCCATGTGATCCAGAACAAGTTGGCAAATTAGGTCCAAAATTGCCTTGGGAACATTGGTATTGTTGATAGTGAGGAGATGGTTATAAGCTACAGGATGTTGTTAATCAGTGGTGGGCAGAGCAATCGCATGTGGCATTTAACCAGAAAAGTGTAAATTAATGCATTTAGGAAGGACTACGAAGGTCAGGAAATGATAGGCTCCTAGGGAATATTGTGGCACTGAGAAACCTCAATGTACAAATACAAGATTTCTGACGAGCCCAGATAAAAGTTTTGGGCGTTGAAGACATTAAGAATCTAGGACTTCATTAGCCAGGGTTTATAATGTTAGAAAAGAGACACAACATGCTGGAGTATTTCTCAGCAGGCAGCATCTCTGGAGAGAAGGAATGGGTGATGTTTCGGGTCGAAACCCTTCTTCAGACGAGAGTCAGGGGAAATAGAAATGAGAGATATAGACAGAGATATAGAACAAAGAAATGAAAGAAATGCAAAAAAAGTAACGATCAAGGAAACAGTCCATTGTTATACTGGAACTAAGGGTTACACGGCAGGACAGGAAAGTAGTGTCAAGATAGAGTATGGGCCATTAAATTGTTGAATTGTGGAGCAGGTTTGAGAGGCTGAGTGGCCGCCTACTGCTCCCATTTCTTGTGTGCTTTACAAGCTGGCTAAGCATTTGTAATACATTTCAATTAAACCTCTGCAGTTCTTGTGCAAATAGCAAGCCTAAGTTATTTAAACGTTAATATCTATTGCACATAACAGCCTTGTCAATGGTTGTGTACTTAATCTCAAAAAGAGTTAATAACAAATTTAACTTTAAAGGCTGAAGTAACTCGTTTTATTGTTGAATCGAAGTTGAGGCAGGGAAAGTTAAGAATTTGCTCTGAATTAATCTCCATTGACCATAAATCTGAATGTTAAAATGATACAAAATTCCTTCCATGTCACTGTGGACGTGGCAGATATAGAAGGCATGCATGATGTAAATGTTGACACTGCATTCATGGAACAAAATTTTGAAGCCAAACTTTTTTTTTTGTTCCTCTTGATTCCCAGTGGCTTTGTTTCAAAAGTATAAACAGGGAATGGGGGAGGGATCTTGAATTATCCCAGCATTAGAAAACCTTGTAAATGGAACTTTAGTTCTAGCCTCTGACTTTTATCAATCCTGTTTACATGCCAAACTATTCATGAGACCACTGGGAACATGATGCAGATTTATTTTGTTTAAAGCGCACCAGTAAAGATTTGATTGTACAAATGTTACATTTTGTGAATAGTTTTGGGCTGTTTTTATCCTATTACCAGAGCGATAGTCCTTCCATTGTAAGTGTATATGGGTGTGAGTTATCTCTCAAGATCGATGAAAATAATTGTTGTATAACTTACAGTAAAGCTCAAACAATTGGCCTGCTCATATTTTTCTGGACTGAGATGGTTTATCTATTAATATCCTAGTGCACTTTAAATCGGTGTTTTATATGTTCCATAGTATTATTATTTTTGAAATGCAGTGTGAAAATCGGGTTCCCAGTGAATAGAAAGGAAGCACAGGAAACATCGCTCAAAGTCACATTATGGATCATTGGGATTTCTGAATAGTGGACGTTTTATTGTATTTGTAGTTGGTGATGTGACTTTGATCAGGACTCAATGCTAAGGATTCAGTATTGGTGCACGGTTTACAAAATTGTTCAGTATTAATTCCACTCAGATTTTTAAAATATTTAAAGTTCTGGGAATGGTATATTTTTCCTTTCTTCCTGCCAAAACACTGCAGTTGAAATTTAACATTGACCACTTTGTGTCTATTTTTAAAGAGGTTAAAGTTGTTATTTTGTGGAGCTTAAAGAAACACCAATTTTTTACTTGCCACTGATCGGGTTACCACCACTGTGCTGGGTCCATCCGTGATCTCGCCCCTTTCAATCAAAATTACTTTTATATTCATCACAGATAAACATTGTATTGCCTGACAGACCAAATGTGCTAGCTGATTGTTGTGTGCAGTTCACCGCCTCAAGTTTGAATTTCGTTTTATTCTCTAGCCTGTTCTCACATGTGACCCAATCATCCCAGTTTTACATTGTTTCATACTAAACACGTATGCCACTCTGAAGGAAAGGTAGTATAAAACATCATCCTGTCAAATGCACAGGGTAAGAATGTTGTATTAAAATTGTTGCCAATTAGTCATTGCAGCAAAATATGAATTTCAAACTGTATTATGCTGGTCCTGGAAGACTGATGCTGAGAAATAGAATTTATCATTTTTCATTTTGTTTTTGCATTTTGCTATCACAGAAAAAATATGAAATATAGCACACACCTCATACTCCCTGTTTCTTTATTTCTTTGTCTGTCAGTCTGTGTTTCCAGAAGAAAGGTACAATATTTTTTGACCAAGCAAAACCCAAAGTTGGGTTATGTACTGGACCTTTTCTGTGTCCACTGAATGTTTTATTGATGTTTTTTGAGCAGTTGGCTTTATCTGGCTAAATCTTAATTGCAATTCACTTGATGGAAAATCTATTAAATTGTAACCTCTGTAGGACTGCACCTTTCACAACTGTGGCCCTAACTGCCATAGGCCATATAAAAGAAAAAATCTTGCATTGTTACATGTCTATCGGAGTTTGGAAGCTCTCCCACCCTTACTACCTGCAATTTCCTGCACATATTTGCCGATACGGGTATGTTGGTGCTATTAAACAGGAATATAGAGGTGAACACAACACATACACTGTCTTGATTGGAAGACATGTGCACTGGTGGTTATGCCAAAGAACAACTGGTCAAGAGAGGATGGGAAGGATGACACACCCAGGGGAAAAAACGAATTTTAAGTTATGCTTGATTTAAAATGACATTGACACGAGAATGGGATCAAAGCAAAATAACAAATTTGTCATCTTTTCACAGGGTAGAAGTTCAGCAGAATTGTGTTCGTTGGAAGAAAAAATTTAGTTTCATCTGCAAGATGAGTGCAAATCCAGCAACTGGTGTACTGGACCCTTGTATTTGCAGAGTATCTGTGCGTAAGGTAAGCATCTTGGAAATCAAGTAATTTCTAAGTGAATGTTTACACTGAGGTAAAATACATTTCCCTTTCTGGTGAACTTTATTTTTGTGTGAAAAGTGATTGTTTCCACATGATCCGCATTGATTACAGAAAGTATAGACCAGGGTCTTCGCAAAAGTGTATGATAACCAAATTAAAGTAATGGAGAAACAAATAACTGTATATGTTGCCTTACCAAACAAGGCACGGTGCAGGAGTAACTCAGTGGGTCAGGCAGCATCTCAGGAAAACAGAGATACAATGCCCTCCATAATGTTTGGGACAAAGACCCATCATTTATTTATTTGCCTCTGTACTTCAGAATTTGAGATTTGTAATAGAAAAAAATCACGTGGTTAAAGTGCACATTGTCAGATTTTAATAATACATTTTGGTTTCACCATGTAGAAATTACAGTAGTGCTTATACATAGTCCCCCATTTCAGGGCAGCATAATGTTTGGGACACAGCAATGTCATGTAAATGAAAGTCAAGTTTAGTATTTTGTTGCATATCCTTTGCATGCAATGACTGCTTGAAGTCTGCGATTCATGGACATCACCAGTTGCTGGGTGTCGTCTCTGGTGATGCTTTGCCAGGCCTGTATTACAGTCATCTTTAGGTTATGCTTGTTCTGGGGGATAGTCCCCTTCAGTTTTCTCTTCAGCATATAAAAGACATACTAAATCACTTTCCATTGTGCCACTCAAGAATTGACCATTTTTTAGCTTTGAAAAACTCCTTTGTTGCTTTAGCAGTATGTTGGGATCATTGTCTTGCTGTAGAATGAACCGCTGGCCAATGAGAGACTAGTGTTTCTCCCACTAGTCTTACTGTCTCTGCCTACATTCTATCTTTGTCCCGCCCCCTCCCCGACATTAGTCTGAAGAAGGGTCTCAACCCGAAACGTCGCCCATTCCTTCTCTCCAGAGATGCTGCCTCACCCACTGAGTTACTCCAGCATTTTGTGTTTACCTTCGATTTAAACCAGCATCTGCAGTTCTTTTTTCCACAATGAGTTTTGAGGCATATGTTTGAACTTGAGCAGATAGGATGTGTCTATACACTTCAGAATACATTATGCTACTACCATCAGCAGTTGTATCATCAATGAAGATAAGTGAGCCAGTACCTTCAGCAGCCATACATGCCCAGGCCATAAAACCCCCACCACCGTGTTTTCACAGATGAGGTGGTATGCTTTGGATCTTGGGCAGTTCCTTCTCTCCTCCATACTTTGCTCTTGCCATCACTCTGATACAAGTTAATCTTTGTCTCATCTGTCTCCACGGCCTTTTTCCAGAACTGTGGTTACTCTTTTAAGTAGTTCTTGGCAATCTGTAACCAGGCCATCCTATTTTTGCGGTTAATCAGTGGTTTACATCTTGCAGTGTAGTCTCTGTATTCCTGTTCATGAAGTCTTCTGCGGACAGTGGTCATTGACAAATCCACACCTGACTCCTGAAGAGTGTTTCTGATCTGTCGGACAGATGTTTGGGGATTTTTCTTTATTATAGAGAGAATACTTCTGTCATCCGCTGTGGAGGTCTTCCTTGGCCTGCCAATCCCATTGTTATTAGTAAGCTCACCAGTGCTCTCTTTCTTCTTAATGATGTTCCAAACAGTTGATTTTGGTAAGACTAAGGTTTGGCTGATGTCTCTAACAGTTTTATTCTTGTTTCTCAGTCTCATAATGGCTTATTTGACTTTCATTGGCACAACTTAGTTCCTCATGTTGATAAACAGCAATAAAAGTTTCCAATGGTGATGGAAAGACTAGGTGCTGAGAACTCACTTATACCTGCATTAAGAAGGCAATTAAACACACCTGACCAATTACAAACACCTGTGAAGCCATGTGTCCCAAACATTATGGTGCCCAGAAATGGGGGGACTATGTATAAACACAGCTGTAATTTCTAAATGGCGAAACCAAAATGTATAAAAATAGCCTTTAATAAAATCTGACAATGTGCACTTTAACCACGTGTGATTTAAAAAAAATTACAAATCTCAAATTGTGGAATACAGAGGCAAATAAATAAATATGGGTCTGTCCCAAACATTATGGAGGGCACTTTAGGTGACTTTCACTCTGAAGAAGTGTCCTGACCTGAAACATCAGCTATCCGTGTTCTCCAGAGATGCTGTCTGCCCAGTTGAGTTACTCTGGTATTTAGTGTCTAATTAAAAGAATGTTCCCCAATAATACTAAATCACTTTCCTTTGTCCACAAAAATAAGAAATCTTATTGGACATTTTGATCTTTCATTTACCCTTTTTGTTTTTGCTGTTCTCAAAATTTTGGCTCTTAATGCACAAGATGCTTCACCTGCTTAAATAGTTGATACATTTTGTAATCTAATAACATTTTCATCATCGTGACTGTCGTTTTCCAGTTAAAATCTTGTTTTAAAATTATATTAATTTTTTGGGGGTTTCATTTAAAAGTCCGATATCTCTAGAGCACTTTCAGATACTTAACAATATACTAGTGATCTTCCATATATTCATATTGTCCTTGTATAAAGCTAATAATAGATATTAAAATAATTATTAATCCTTCCTATTTTGTTGCAGGAACTCAAAGGTGGAAAGGCATTCTCTAAGGTAATGTTACACACCTCCTGCATATGATGTGTGTAAGCCTGAGGCTATGATGCAAAATTCAAGAGTTAATTTGGTCCAGATGTTAGTACTGTTCAACATTCAAATTGACAAATTGGCAAAGTGGCAGGTTGAGTAGCTGCCTTACAGAACCAGAGACCCGGGTTCAATCCTGACTACGGGTGCTGTCTGTTCAGAATTTGTACATTCTCCATGTGACTGCGTGGGTTTTCTCTCGAGGTGCTCTGGTTTCCTCCCACACTCCAAAGACGTACAAGTTTGTAGGTTAATTGGCTTCTGTAAATTGTCCCTAATGTGTTGGATATTGGGAGCATATGGGGTGATCTCTGGTCAGTGCAGACTTGGTGGGCCGAAGGGCCTGTTTCCACACTATCTCTAAATTCTAAAGCAAGAAAGAAAATGCTAATTTGTTAGGAAACCGCTTTGCTTAAGGGCATCAATTTATCAAGCCTGCTCCCATTCCTGTTACTACTATTTTTAGCACAAATTTCCACTTGTCAAATCAATTGCAAATGTTGCTTTCAAACCAGAGACTCGTGTTTCAGGTAATACAATTCTTACTCGTGTCAAATGTTTATGGGTTTATTCCCAATCCTGACCTTCAGAACATAATTTCAATTGATACTCCCAACGCTCTAGTGAGTGAATACTGTACTTGTAAACACCATATCCCTTTGGATATGATGTTTAACCAAGATCGGTGTCTGCATATTTTCCCAGTTGTGGCAAACATTAAAGAAGTCACCTAGTAGCTAAGTCACCTCCTGATTTTCCACAGATTTAGATTGTAATTCATTTAATTTAAAAAATAATGATAAATATGATCTCTCAGTCCCCCTTTCTATCCAGCTATGCGCAAAATGATGTGCTTGCTGTATTCCCCATAATTTTAAATAAGCCACATCAACTATAATGATTTAAAATGATTTTTGAGAAATATGGTGAATTTCAATATAAATGCAACCCCTTTTTAGTCACTCTTCAGATTAACTGTGAGATTAGTAAATGCAGTAGATCAGGAAAATTAGGCCATGCTTATTGTCATCTCCAGATGTACTAAGATTTTTAGCTCCTAGTAAACATATAGTAAATAGCTTCCAGTTAAAAAAACATAATTTTTATTCCAGTAAAATGGAGCAAAAAAAAATATGTTTGTCTTCACAAAAGTGGATGGTAATCAAATTAAAATAATGTTCCTCAATAATACTAAATCACTTTCCATTGTGCACGAAAGGAATAAATTGAATTATCCATCATTCTGGTTCTCAACAGTGAAATAATTTTTCTAGCAGTCACAATGTTGCCAGTTACAGTCGCTATGGTGAGGCTGCAGTTAATTTAAATGCACATTTCCCTTTGACCATGACCTCAGCTGGGTTATTCGATATGCACCGTTTGTCACTGAATTTTTAAGGGTATCATTTTGCTACAAATAGTGAATATTCATCCTGAGACTTATATCATCAAGGCAGTGATGCAAATAAAAACGCTTATCTTTAGATCATCTCTTGCTAGGCAGTAATTGAGGATATCTTTTAAGTACTTTTTGAAAAACGTAGAAGAATGTGGTCTGTATTTTTATCAAATAAGCTAAAGGGGCTGTCCCACTTTGGCGACCTAATCTGCGAGTTTTGAAAAGTGTCTTCTACCTTCAAACTCGCAGCATGGTCGACACGTGGTCCTAGGATGTCCTATGAGGACGCTGGAACTCTCCTTCATGCTCGAGGGAAGTTCCTGAATACTCGTGGCCTCAGCTAGGTAGCGGAAAGTTTTTCAGCATGTTGAAAATCTTTCCGCGAGTAAAATTTGAACTCGGGGTCGCTATGTAGTTACAGGCAGTCTTGGGCAGCCGTAGGCAATCTCCCTTGCTGACCGGGCATTTTGATTGGCTCATTGGAGTTTTCAGGACCCAGGGAAACCGACCGGTAGGTAAAATGCCTGCTAAACTTTATTATACTTCTTAAAAGTGTCTCCACTCCTTCTCCCCACCCTTCTCTCTTCCCCCCCCACCCCCCCCCCACCCCCGCTCTCTTAAGGACTTACCGTACACTGTGGCAGCCGTTTACCTTCCTCTTCATCTCGCAGACAGGGCTCCCCCGCTTTCCCTGGCCCCTGCCTTTGCGATGTGTGTGTGTGTGGTCGGTCGATCCAGCTCGCGGTTTTCCAGGCGAGTGCCCTCGAGCTTGAAGGTCGAAGACACTCTTCTTAACTGGTGGATTAGGACGCTGCAGTGGGACAGCCCCTTAAGGGAGAGGAGTGTTTCCATGATACATAATATTTTTGTATTGTTTCATGTAGAGCAAGCATTTTAAATGTGGTATAACATTTTGAGATTCTAAGGTTGAATATTGCATGCCGATCTGGACTTTATTTTAATTACCCTAAACCTTTAATTACCCTGAACTGGTTTTTCTTCTTGGGGAATGAATCCTTTCCTTACCCTCCCCTACCCTCCCTCCATTTAAAAAAATGTTTGCACATATTCATCTATTTTCTGCTGGTCTTCCTGCTCTGGTTTCTAGGGTCATCAGCGCAGAACGTTGGCTGCTTCATGCTGCTAAATGATTCAAGGAATTTTCCTTCTGCCAGATACTGCATACTAAGAAATTCACTACATTTGATATCTTGATATTAAAATTGGTAGGGTCAATAAATGTGTTAGTGCACTAAAGGAGGAAACTAAATGAGGAATTGCATGCTTAGACTCTGATAATTTGTGATAGATTTGCCTCCTTAGTTTTATTGACCTTGAGTTTCGGATCAAGTACAATACAGTGAATTTAAATGACAGCTTGCCCACGAAAAATCTGGACAGTGAAAGGTGTTTTTTATATGCATATATCTGAAAAACTATATAAATATGGATTATTTTTGGTACAGACAACACTGGTTTTCCTGCTGTTTTGTATCTGTATTTTCTGTGAACAAGGGCTTAGTGCTTTTTTTGCCATGGTGAATTATGTTAGAATGATTCTTTTAAGATAAATTATATCTTTTTCTCAATCATTTTGCCTATCCTTGCCCTACCACCAGACAGTTTTAAAGCACATTATTTTCCCCCTCCATTCCCCCACTTCATTCCTTGTATTTGGTGCCTTCTGTTAATTACATTATGTTTGCAGCATGTTAAAGATGAAACAATCAGAAGCACTGCTGAAGGACTTTTCAATTTCTTTCCCTCCATCTCCAGAAATGAGCTTGCCTGACATTTCAACTACAAATGGATCAAGCTACAATGGATACTTGTGCATTTAATAATTTCAGCATATTTTTGCCTCAGGAACAATGCAACCTTTCCTGGCATTTGCTTACTATGATAGGTTTTCTGACACAAATCTCTCATATTTCTTGAATGACAAGATACTTTTAAGTTTCCCCAGCCTGAGGAAGTATTTGTGCACCATGCTGATAAGGCAATCCTCTTGTTAGAAACTCATTAAGAATCCACTTGACTCTTTGGAGATTTGTGTAGTTCGTAGTTTGAATTTATTATCTTACCTTTCTCCTGTTCTTCCGTTCATACTTGCTGTAATGACAGCACGGTAAAGGGCAACACGGTACTTGTATGATGTCCAATATGGGTTGGTTATGGGATAACTATATTGCATTGACCCTTAGAAGCATTTGTCTATTTTTGGGTACATTGAATATCAGATAGCTTAGTTTAGTTTAGAGATACAACACGGAAACAGTCCCTTCGGCCCACAGAGTCCACACCGACCCGCGATCCCCACACATTAACACTACCCTACACACATTAGGGACAATTTTTACATTTATACCAAGCCAATTAACCTACAAACCTGTATGTCGCTGGAATGTGGGAGGAAACCAAAGTTCTTGGAGAAAACCCACGCAGGTCACAGGGAGAACGTACAAACTTCGTACAGACAAGCACCCGTAGCCAGGATCGAACCCGGGTCTCAGGTGCTATAAGGCAGCAACTCTACTGCTGCGCCACCATGACACCCTCATAGCTGGGAAAGTAGAGTGCTGTATTACGATAACCCAAATGCACAAGTGCACTTTTACCTCTATTGAGAAAGCACAGTATAATATTGTGTATGTGATGGGGTGGGAGACAAAAATGATGAACATTCATATGAACGAACTAAAAGCAGGGGGAGACTATGCAACCTCACAAGCCAGCTCTGCAAATTCATTATATTGTAGATCTGATTGTAATCACAATTACCCTTTCCCGTGTAACCTTCCATCCCCTTGCTTATCAAGAACCTATCTATCTGAAGAAGGGTCTCGACCCAAAACGTCACCTATTTCCTTCGCTCCATAGATGCTGCTTCACCCGCTGAGTTTCTCCAGCATTTTTGTCTACCATCGATTTTTCCAACATCTGCAGTTCTTTCTTAAATATCTCTGTCTCACATATTTTAAAGACTCTGGTTCCATCTCCCTTCTTGAGGAGGAAAGTTCCAAAGACTTGCAACCCCTCCCAGACAAAACAATGCACCTCAATTGTGTCTTAAATGGGCAATCCCTTATTTTTAAACAATGGCCCATGGATCTAAATTTACCACAGGAGGAAATATCTTCTTCATGTCCACTCTTTTATGATCCCTCAGTATCTTGTGTTTAATCAAGTCACTTCTTACTCTTCTAAATACCAGCCAGATCAAGTCCAGTCAGTCCAACCTTTCCTGATGACAAACTAGTCATTCCAGGTACAAGTTTGGTAAATCCTCTTCTGAATTATTTCCAAGGCATTTATATCGTTCCTTAAATGAAGGGACCAATATTACAAGCAGTAGCGCACAATGTGTCTTGCCAGTGCCCTACTTAACTGAAGCATAACCTCCCTGCTTTTGTACTCAATTCACCTAGCAAAAAATTATAATGTTCTCTGTTTGCTTTAGTTGATTAGCAACCGGATAAGAACTGATCAATTATGGTAATTAGTTTGAATCACGGGTAGTTGATTGTTATTCACGACTGTAGATCAATGCATCTGTAAATTATGTTAATGGATACACATTTGAACACCGTGCTTGTTTTTTCATTATAAAGACAGCGACTTACCCTGACTCCCTATGTACATAACAGCCTTAAAGAGGATTTAAAAAAAATTATAATGTAATTTTTTTTTTTGCAGTAGCTAGCTGTTTTACCTGACCTCATAGTAAAGGAGAAAATGTGTCACTCTGACAATAACAGGGACATCTTCATTGAAAACACTTTGATATAATTGTTGTTAGGATATTTTTCCAAATACTTTGTACAATACAATACAGTACCGTTTATTGTCATTTGAACCTCAAATTAAGTTCAAATGAAATTTGGTTTCTGCAAGTTTTACAACAAGAAAAAAAAAAACAAGACACACAATTAACACAATTTACACAAATATCCATCACAGTGAATCTCCTCCTTACTGTGATGGAAGGCAAAGTCATTGTCTCTCCCCTGTTTTCCATTCTTCTCCCGATGTTAAAGCCCCCAGCAGGCGATGGCAAGTCCCGTGGCCGTTAAGGCCGCGCCAGGTGATGTAAGGCCCTGCTCCGGGTCTTGATGTTGGAGCCCCCGGCTGGCGATGGCAAGTCCCGCGGCCGTTAAAGCCACGCCGGACGCAATAAAAATGATCTTTTTACCACAAATTTTATACCTATTTCAATCAATTCCTATATACTTACCTAAGAAGTTTTTTAAAAAACTCGACTCAGATATCACTAATTTTATATGGGACTATAAATCACATAGAATACAAAAAACCCATCTGAATAAACCTAAAGTATTGGGGGGTCTAGCACTACCTAATTTTATGTATTATTATTGGTCAGTAAATATTAAAAACATGATTCAACTGATGGATAACTCCGCCCAGCAAGTAGACTGGATTGTAATGGAGAAAGAGGATTGCTCCTCTAGAAACATTGGAGCGATCCTCCTCTCTCCAATGAAATTGAATAACATAAACTATAATAAGAACCCAATTATTCATAGTACAATCCGTATTTGGAAACAAATAAAACAAAATTTAAAATTAAGAAACTTATCACTTTTATTACCTATAGTCAATAACCCTTTGTTTAGTCCTTCTATTATAGATAAAGCTTATACACAATGGGATAGACTAGGAATTAAAACGCTTGGTGACTTGTATGAAACTGGAAAATTACTTTAATTTCAACAATTACAAATAAAATATAAACTCGGAAATAATCAATATTTTAAATACTTTCAAATATGCGACTATTTGAAAAAATATACAAAAGATCATCATAATAACCCAGCAGATGTACTGGACGAGGCAATGCAGATAAAAGCGGAATCAGCAAACTTAATATCATATTTGTATAATATTATCTTAAATGCACAAATACCATCTACGGAGGGTATCAGAAGAGACTGGGAACAAGAGTTAGCTATTAAAATTTCAAAGGAAAGTTGGAATGAATACTTATTAAACGTGCATAAATGCTCGATTAATGTAAGACACACTTTAATACAATTTAAAATTTTACATAGATTATATTATTCGAAAACTAAAATTCATAAAATTTTCCCAAACGTATCATCTATTTGTGATAAATGTCAATCCCAAGAAGCAACTATAGCGCACTCATTTGTCTTTTGTACAAAAATTCAAAAATTTTGGAATGAAATTTTTGAAATCTTTACAAAGTTATTTAAAACAAGACTGATACCCAAAGCAGAATGGATTATCTTCGGAATAACGGAAGATGATCCAGAACTAAATGTGTTTCAAAAGAAATTAATGGACTATGGGTTAATAACTGGAAAAAAGCTAATTCTAAAATTTTGGAAGAAGGCTCCAATACCAACTATAAATATGTGGATTTCAAATATGTTTGAAACATTACACCTAGAAGAGATAAGACTCCTCCTAGCAGGTAAACCAGATCACTTCCACCTGACGTGGTCTGCATTTATAGAATTATTACAAACATAGGGTGCAAAAGTACTTTAAAAAAAATAAAAAATTGAGGTCAGGTAAGGGGGGATGATAGTTGAAGAGTTGGTATGTCCTATTTACGTGATGCTCAAAAAAAAAACATTTGTTTCTTTTTTTCTCTTTCTCTTTTCTTTTCTTAGGGCCTATTTCTTAACTCTTTTTCTTTTTGTTTTTAATTTCGCTCTTATAGGGTCTTCGTCCTCTTTTGTTGTTACATTTTCTACACTTTTCTACACTTGCACTTTTTCCTTCACTTTCTTCTCTCTTTCAATCTTTTCTTTTTCTAGTGTAAAAAAATAAATAAAGGGAGTACATTAATTGTAAGAAGATATAAATGACGAGTATTAATGTATGTGGTTGTAATGTAATGTACTTCTAATAAATAAAAATTAAAAAAAATAAAATAAAAAATAAAAAAAAATAAAAAAAAAAAGCCACGCCGGGCGATGTAAGGCCCCGCTCCAGGTCGTTTTCAACCCCGGAATTCGGGTGGGAGAAGTTGTCTTTGCGGGAGCTCCGAAAAGCGGTCTCCCACCAGGGACCCGCGAGCTCCTGATGTCACCATCCACCGGGCCTGCGGCTGGAGCCTCCGAAGCTCCGAAGTCAGGTCGCATCCGCGCGCCACCACGGCTCTCCACACTCCGAAGCCGGCCAGCTCCACGATGGTGGGTCCGCAGGCTCCGCGACTGGAGCCCCCAGGTCGTCCCGGTTGGAGGCCGCTCCACGGTGCTAGGCCCCAACGACAATGGAGACCCGACAGGGAAAAGGTCGGGCCCCCCGTACAGGGAAGAGATTTAAACGTTTCCCCCCCCCCGCCCCCCACATATACACAGCTAAAAACAATATATAAACTACAACCAAACTATACACTCAACAGGACAAAAATTAAAAAAAGACAGACGGACTGCAGAGAGGCCGCTGTCGCGAGGCGCCGCCATCTTGCCCACCAATGTAAACCAGATGAAACCAGATTTAGATTTTCTCAAATATCTTGATATCTTTTCACCAATATCCCTTCATGAATCTGGTTTTCACGTTCACAGGATAGGTTTAGAGTGTAATTAATTTGTTTTCAAATTTTTAGTGATGGATATAGTTACAATAATGCCACGTGGAACACGGCCATATCTGCAAAATAGAATTTGCAGTTTTACTGATGGACAATATTTTTTTTGTTTAAATCCCATTGTAAATAAACCACCTTCTTAAGTCTTTTAAATTTCTGTAATTTTTCCCCCCATTTATCAACAAGAGTCTGAATTTTGGATTTGACCTGAACTTGTAGTTTACAAAGAAATGCAGCTTTAAGGTCTGAATTTTCATGTCATTGTACACCTATGTTTTTAGTTTATGTTTAATTGTTAAGAGTGATTATAGAATAGTTTTTGCTGTTGCTTGACCAAATCGGCATGTACAGTGCATTTTGCTGGTTAATCATTACTGCATAAGCATTGTTTTACAGTACTTCCTGGAAAAAGCCTGCCTGTTTGTAGAGACATCTATCTGCTCAGGCAGTTTTCCTGCCCGTGGAAACTTATTTTTATTGTAGAATGGAAAAATGAAGTTTAGGATTAAGGACTTAAATCTGAATAACAATAAACCTATTGTGTGTTAGACTGTTTCCAGTAATGGTTATAGTCAACACAGTGTTTTAGAAAAAGTGAGAACATCTTATAGTTATGGTTTAAAAACATGAAGATAAATTACCTTTGGTTTCAATGGGTTTTGTTTTTCACAACTACTGGTCAGGATAACTATGTTAATCTTTGTTTTTTATTTCCATCTCCCAGCTTGGGTTTGCTGATCTCAATCTAGCGGAGTTTGCAGGTTCAGGCTCCACTGCACGCTGCTGTTTACTAGAGGGTTATGACACAAAGAATACTCGGCAGGACAACTCCATCCTTAAGGTATAATTGCTGATAGAGAACATTGATGTTTAAAGTAGAAAAAGCAATGACATGTTTAAAACAAAGTCTTAGCTCCTGTGTGAATGTTCAAAATTATTCCGTTTCTTATAAAATCAGGGCAGGTTTTATGCCTTGCCCAATTTTTTATCTGGTGTCACACCCTTGTGATTCCCTGCGTGATCTTGGCTTCAATCTTGGCCTTAAATATATTAAATTACCATTGAAATTCTATACTTCAAGGAACTATGGATGCCCAAACATCTGCAACTTGCTGAGTTGGTGAAAAACAAATCCCTTTAGTTTCTGATCCGGAGACTAAAGACCCTAGTAGCTCTGGACCACAGTTATAGGAAATGGCTGCTTGGCATTTACCTTGTCACTGCCTGAGAATCTTGTATGTTTCAACGTGGTCACCTCTCATTCTTCTAAAAAAGGGAATGGTACTTGTGTAACATTTTTCATGCATGCATTCCTTGAAAGGGAGGGATTAAATAAAATCTCAATTGCATTGTTCCAACGTGATGTATTCTTAGGCAAGGAGACAAGAATAGTGCAATGTTATCAGATATTGTCATATAAAAGCCCCACACTATTGCAGCATGAATTCCATTCCTTTGTGCTCCAACTGCCTATGAGTTGTACCAGCATACTAACATGTTGCAATATACTCCCTGTGCCTTGATAGCAGGTGGATTGCTGTCTGGACTCTAGACTGCAGAACCTTTGAAGAAATATTGCACTGTGGTCATCAGTAGATCACCACACCACTAACAATGCGGAAGCAAATAAACCCCCCAGCTTCCAATACATAATAGGGCTGAAGGCACTGGATAGCATGCAATTCCATTGAGGAACACCAGTTGGCTGCAGTGTTTGTGGGATTGTGTTCTGGATTTCTGCACTTGCACATCGGGACGTGATAGCACTCAGAGTTCCATAACACACTGGGCTGAATGACCAGATTTACTTAATAACTATTCCTACAGCTTTATGACTGCCACAGCTGGAACATCTGGCATAACACACTCATGAGTAGGATCACCAATCTTCTCCAAAAGTATTTTATAATACCTCATTAAAGCCTTAAAGATAATTAAAATACATTTGTAAAGTTGAATGCAGTTCTGAGTTTTAATTTCATTAATTTTTTTAATTTCTATCATTATTTAAATGTTATTCTGTTGTACCTAAATATCTTTGATTGTAAACATTTGGAAACATTAGAAAGGCCAGGCAGCACAAGCCTTCAGTAAGCCATCGGGGTAGTCTGTGGCCTTCATTTGGTCTAGGCGTTGTTTGCAAACTGCTCTGTCTTGCTTAGCTGCCACAACAGTACAGCCAGCAGGGCACTGCCAGCCCTGCAACAAAATATAAGATGTGACTGACCATCCCAGGAGAAATGCAGGTTTGGTCCAACCCACTTTCAAAATATATTATTAAGCTGGAAGTAATTATAGGAGGTAGACATAAATGCTGGAGAAACTCAGCGGGTGAGGCAGCATCTATGCAGCGAAGGAAATAGGCAACGTTTCGGGCCGAAACCCTTCTTCAGAATTATAGTAATTATAGGACTTGAGTTTTTGATGACTTCTAGTATTTCTGTTTGAGATTATTTGATTCCGGATTAAATTACTAGAGCAAATAAGTCATATGGGCTGGAAACAGGCCCTTTGGCTCAACTTGCCCATGCCAACCAACATGCCCCATCTACACTAGTCCCAACTGCCTGCATTTGATCCATATCCTTCTAAATCTATCCTATCCATGTACCAATCAAATTTTTTTTAACGTGTGATAGTACCCACAACTACCTCCTCTGGCAGCTCGTTCCATATACCCCCCACACTTTGTGTAAAGAAAAGTTACCCATCTGTGTTCATATTAAATCTTTCCCCCCCCCCCCTACCTTAAACCTATGTCCACTGGTTCTTGATTCCCCTTTTCTGGTTAAAAGACTCTGCATTTACACAATCTATTGCCCTCATGATTTTATACACCTCTATAAGATCACCCCTCATCCTCCCGATGAGCAGATTGCTGCTTAATCCTTCAATCCGTTGCTATTCTCAGGGCTACAGGTGATGATTATTTTAGCAGATGTCTTATCATGTTTTTTACACTAGCTGTTTTGTTTTGCAGGTCACTATAGGTATGCAACTATTGTCAGGAGATCCATGCTTCAAAACGTGAGTGTTTTAATGCCCACCTTAGTTCATGAATTCTGCACAGATGTGGCTGGGTTCATACAACAAAAGAAAGCAGGTTTTCCAAATATTATAGTTTAAGAACAATTAATTCACTGCCATATCTCAAATGTCTATTTGACGATCTAATGTTCTATAGAGACATTTATTGGTGCAGGGTTACCAGCAGAGTAACAGTCCACGGAGACCTAGGTCTATGCCTCATTCTTCTTGTTTGCAATAACTATGAATCAGCAGTTGATGGGAGAGCAGTAGAAGTCTATTTGTAGGTAGACACAAAATGCTGGAGTAACTCGGCGGGACAGGCAGCAACTCTGGAGAGAAGGAATGGGTGACGTTTCGGGTTGAGACCCTTCTTCAATCTTGCCCTATCTATTTGCACTTTGGCTGTCCTCGCACCCACAAATCCAGGTGCTAGATGTTATGAGAGACAAAGATTGAAAATGAAAATCTAGGTCATCTGTCCTCCAATATACAAAATGAAACAGTTACTAATAATATAATTAAATAATGTTATGTCTTTGTAAAGAAATGAGCTTTCCAAACATTGGAAACTGAAATAAAAAGCACACATTGAAAACTGGTTTAATTTGAGTGTTTGATCACTTGCCTCCAAATAGAAACCTTTCAACAAAATGGCCAAAATAGGATTCTCTGTTGGCATTATCTGCAATTTGTGATGCAATTGTTTGAAGAGTAGAGAGTTGGAAGCAAGAGTTGGTAAAAATGTATACAAGCAAACTGGTGAATCGAGCATCTAATTTGTGCTAATTTTAGTGGGGTTGTGAATTCTATAGTCTCTAGAAAGCCTCGGTTGTCTGTCTCTGTAAGATTGGGATGTTCTCAAATAGACTACTTTTTCAGGGATTCCTGTAGATCAATGATGGTAATAATGCATTCTTTTGGGGATTGCCATATGTGACCGGAAAGAAATCAGTGAATCTTTCAAAATGGATGTGTGTTGCACTGTGTTAGATGGTGCTAATTGGTTTTAAACTCTCCTGCCGTGGGAATTTACTTTTATCGATTTAGTTGCATTCCAAAAATAAATATTGAGTGTAGTGGAGCTGCACATCGCTCTCTATATACTAAGTGTAGACTTCTGATATTTAAAGAAACTTATAGAAACAATATTTTTTTAAAATTAATAGTCACTAATCTAAATATTTCTCTCTGATAAATTTTAATGAAACAATTGTGCAATTATGATGGATATGAGCAGCACAGTGGTGCAGCTGGTAGAGCTGCTGCCTCATAGCGCGGGAAACGTGGGCTCAATCCTAACCTTAGGTGCTGTCTGTGTGGAGTTTGTACATTCTTCTTGTGACCATAAAACAATACAATAATACTTTATTAACCAGGTATGTTTTGCAACATACGAGGAATTTCATTTGCCAAGTCAGACATACAAATAAAAAGCAACAAGGCACACAAAATACATTTTAACATAAACATCCACCACAGTGACTCCTCCACATTCCTCACTGTGATGGAAGGCGAAAAAAAAGTTCAATCTCTTCCCTTCTTTGTCCTCCCTCTGTCGGGGGCCTTAAGCCTTCCGTTGACGGGACGATCTTACTCCCGTAGCCGGCGACGTTCGGGCCCTCCTCGCTCGGGCGATCACTCCTGCATCGGGGGGGGGGGGTTAATCTCAGTACCCCCGCGCCAAGCGATCTGACCCTGGGTCGGGGCTGGTCGAACCTTCTGTGTCATTGGAGCTCCTGACATCCATGGTCTCTCCCGAGACTGCGAGCTCTTGATGGTAAAGTTTGCAGGCCGCATTGGAGCGATCCCAGGAAAGTAATTGCATCTCTGGCAGGGTAAGAGATTGAAAACCGATCCCCCTCCCCCACATAAGACAAAACAGAGAACATTAAAACAAACTTTCAAAACAGACCAAAAAGTAACAAAAAAAAAGACAAAAAAAACCGGCAGACTGTTGGCGAGGCTGCCAATCCCTGGATTAGTGTTTCCAATAATAAGTGTTTCTTCTGGGTACTGTGTCCTCCCACATCCCAAAAACATACAGGTGTGTAGGTTGTTTGGCCTCTGTAAATTGCCCGTAGGGTGTTGGGAGTGGATGCGAAAGTGGATAACAGAACTAGTGTGAATAGGTGATCGATGATCGGTGTGGACTTGGTGGGCCGTAGGGCCTGTTTCCATGCCGTAACTCTAAACTAAAAAACATAAACTAGTGAAAGTTTGTTTGTAGGCAATGTGAGGGAGAATGGACGTCAGAAGATTTCATGACAGTAGTAGCATTAAATCATTATTCCTTGCAAAATAACCTGTTCAAGGAAGTTCCTGTCAAACTAACTTTATTGATGATTGCAATCATTTTTTAAAACTGGATCCACTCTGACAGTGAAAAGATGTAAGAGGTTTCCATCTAAAGGTGATGGAATGAAAAAGTGATCAATTGGTGAGTGGAAACATTTCATGCTCGGGTTTTTGTCAACAGATTACGTAAAGAATCAAGTGATCTGTTAATGCAGCTATTGTGATGGATGAATTCCTGACCCTACTCTTGTTCTAAGTGCATTCAATATATTGAACAATAGCTGAATGACAGCCAAACCACGGGTCGGGTGACATTTTTCAGATGCATATACGCCAATTGTCCAGATAATGAACTGCACACTAAAAATACACTTGAGTAAGTGTCTTGTTGACGTGACAACCGGGAAAAGTGATAAAGTGAGATAAACATGGAATAAATATGCGGTACTACACATAACATATACTGGTTGAACACAGCAACCCCCTGCTTATCAAAATTATAATCATTGTTAAATTTCACATTATTTCGCAAAAATCTTATTGGGGAATGGAAATTGTAAAATAGTTCATTGAGTCAATGACTAGAATTGTCTTAAATATTGTTCTAAATCACCATTTAATATCAATTAACATTTGATATTAAAGGCACGTAGATTACTTCTGAAGATCCTACTAAAAAGTACATGTTGAAATCCTCAAATTAAATTCTGAGAGTACATTGTTAAATAACCGTAATCCCATAAAGGATATTTTCCTTCCTTCCTGGACATTATTTGGTTCAAGGTTTGAGATGGGGAATATTTCAATCTCTCCCTGCCCATTCCACTCCTCCTTTGTTCATGAAGGGATGGGGAAAACGCTATTGATGGAACAGCGTTTTTCTCATGCTGCCACCTCCAATTTTCTCTTTTCTCTCCTGTAGGGAATTTTTGTTATATTTTGAACTCGTGCTTTGCTGGGGGGTTTTCTACATGCATGAAATTTAATTGGATGGTGAAGTAATGAGAGAGGATATCTAATCTTCATCATGCAGTGAGCCAAAAGCCAATAAATATTATCTCCAAATCCAGAAGGTCAAGGTTATTTCTCTCTTTTCATTTTGGTGTACTAAATCATGCTCCCTCCAAATCATGCTGGAAATGCCCAGGATCCACAGGGTTGAGATAGACACAAAATGCTGGAGTAACTCAGCGGGTCAGGCAGCATCTCTGGAGAAAATGGATAAGTGACCATAGGGTTAAATTTGAATTTGAGGATTCAAATGAAAATGAGTGTTGTCATCTCATTTAAAATTCATAAAATTCTGATCTTTCTGATCAGCAGTCAAAACTGAAACAATTGCCCTTTATGATAGTAACAACCGTAGCAACAGGCACGAGTTTTGTAGCACTGGATATAGTACAAACATTTGCCAAGACTCTTAAATAAAAATATAAAGGTTTATTGAGAGGATCACTATTTTGTTTTTTAATTTTCAGTTTTGTTCACATTAAATTGATTGTTCAGCTTTATTAAAAAATCAAAATTTGTTAACTTTTAGGGTTACTTTACAACCACAGAAAATATGTTTTTTTTTAAAAAGAACAGTTTTTGAGAGCTCCAATTTATCCCAAAAGATGTTTCAAAATAGATTCCAAAAATACTTCTGAAAAGTTCAAAATATCAACTACAGCAGGATGGGAAAACTAATTTTCAGCATTGTGTAAAATCTTGCTTCTGTTCTTGTGATTGCTCCCTTCAAACTGCACAGTTTTATACATGAACACCATGTTTGGGGTTCCTAATGATTAGCAGTGAAAGATACAATTTGGTATGTTACTATGTCCAAAAGTATATAAAAGCCGTGTCTTTGATAAAATGTGTGGAATAATTGGATGAGATCAAGACTATTGTTGGCCTGTGTTGAGCCAGCATAAAGAATGATTTTATGAACAAGTATTGGGAAGGTTGCCCATCTCCAACAAACCTTATACCCAAATAATAATCCACAAGGCAAAGAAGGATGGGTGAAAGAGAAATGCTGCAAGTTGTTGCAGAGAATTTAATCTTGTATTTCCTCATAGTTTGACATACTATTTAGGTATAGGTAGACAAATGTGCTGGAGAAACTCAGCAGATGAGGCAGCATTTATGGAGCGAAGGAAATAGGCAACGTTTCGGGCCAAAACCCTTCTTCAGTCTGAAGAAGGGTTTCGGCCCGAAACGTTGACTATTTCCTTCGCTCCATAGATGCTGCCTCACCCGCTGAGTTTCTCCAGCACTTTTGTCTACCTTCGATTTTCCAGCATCTGCAGTTCCTTCTTAAACATTTAGGTATAGGTCTCTGACTTACAAGCCTTGCATGTCCCCATTAGGTGTTACTTGCTGTCCTTTTTCTCTCATTCTAAACTTTTCATGTTAATAACATATTTTAACATTTATCTTAATATCTTCAAGAATTTGTTTACTTCAATGCATATTTTGTGGGAAGAAATGGTGTTCTCACACAGCTGATTTAAATCATCAGAGATTATGCTCAGTTCCTTGAAATGGGACTTGGATCCTCAGGCTTCTAACTTTAAGCCTGAGGATAGTGTAATCGTAGTGGTTGCAGCAGATAGTGTAATCGTAGTGGTTGGAGCACACAGCTGTGGCAGAAAGCTGTGAGTTCACAAACACCCGTTTGTCCAAGCCAACCTTTTCAACAGCCCTTGCTGTTTTTTATCTGCACAGCATTTTACAAAACATTGATTTGTCATGTAATTAGTTAATTCAACAGAGGATTCCAATCTGATGTTGGGGATAATTTACTGTAGTTTCCAAGGCAATTAAAGAGGAATCTTCACCAGTTGGATCTCTCCATTTTGTTTCACTGTTGTCGAGTTTGACTCTGCATATGTTTTCTCATTCGCTCTGTGCTGCCCTCTGGTGATGCTGTCCTGTGTATTGTGTTCCACAACAACCACATTACCCAAGAGAGCACAAAGTGCTGGAGTAATTTAGCGAGTCAGGCAGCATCTCTGGAGAACATGGAAAAGTGACATTTTGTGTTGGGATCCTGCTTCAGATCTCACAATCCCGTTACTCAAGTAGTATGATCACTGCAAATGAAGAAGGTTGTTGGGATCATTGATGCAGGGGGGAGAAAACTTAGTATGGCTTCCAAACGCCAATGAGAGTTTAATAAAAGTGTTTTTATTCATTCCTGTTTTTGCTCTGGAATGTCAGAGGTTGAGGGGAGACCTGATAAAAGTATATAAAATTCATGTTCATAAGTGTTAGGAGCAGAATTAGGCCATTTGACCCATCAAGTGGACTCCGCCATAGTCAGGATGAAACTGGGGTCTCTGGTGCACTAAGGCAGCAACTCTGTCACTGTGATGCCCTGTTCTATGTCCAATGTCTATGTCTAACTGTTTAGATAGTTTCTCTTTATTTATTCTAATTCCTTTATCTGAAGGGACATTAAGAAGGGATTTGATTAAATGGGACCTTTGCCTACATCTGCCCCTCTGATACCAAATTAATCCACACTCATTGGGCTCAGACTGTACGGCAGAATTTACTACTTCTGATCAAGTGGAATCTGTCAGGAAGTTCACAACTTCCAGGTTTGGAAGTAGACCTCATATTTACTGCCAATTTGTTTAAATCTCAGCAGTTTGCCATAGAACTGCTGGTGTTTCCTGGGTAAATACGGACTATTTGGCAAAAGATCCAGAGATGGTGTGAAATAAGCTTTTTTTACGACATAAAAAGGGCCCTGAATACATTCCCTGATATACTCGATAAAATTGGATACATTCACAAAGGAAAAAAGATTGCAGAGAGGTGGAACTAGCCTGGATTGCACTTTAGAATCAAAACAGAAAGTGCTGGAAATACTCTGCAGTTCAGGCTGCCGCACATGTGGAAAGAAAAACGAGTAAGTAAGTAAGTTTATTGGCCAAGTATTCACATACAAGGAATTTGCCTTGTTGCTCCGCCCACAAGTAACAACATGGCATACAGTGACAGTTACGAATGACTCAGAAAACACTAAACATTAATAATAATAAAACATTAATGATAAAACACCATTGATCATGTGAACCAACAAAATACCAGATCAAAGGGGGGCTACAGATTTTTGGCTGTTGAGTAGAGCAACTACTCGTGGATAAAAACTGTTTTTATGTCTGGCTGTGGCAGCTTTGACAATCCGGAGTCGCCTTCCAGAGGGAAGTGATTCAAAGAGTTTGTGGCCAGGGTGAGAGGGGTCAGAGATGATCTTGCTCGCTCGCTTCCTGGCCCTTGCAGTGTACAGTTCATCAATGGAGGGAAGGTTGCATCCAATAACCTTCTCTGCTGATCGGACGATTCGCTGCAGCCTCCAGATGTCGTGCTTGGCGGCTGAGCCAAACCAGACCATGATGGAGAAGGTGAGAACAGACTCTACGATGGCCGTGTAGAATTGGACCATCATTGCCTGTGGCAGATTGTGCTTCCTCAGCTGCCGTAGGAAGTACATCCTCTGTTGTGCCTTTATGACTGTGGAGTCGATGGTCGTCCCCCACTTAAGGTCCTTGGAGATGATGGTTCCCAGGAACTTAAAAGACTCCACAGATGGGGTCCAAGACATGTTATTAGAACTGGAAAGGGAAAACAAGTTGACTATCCGTGACAGGCAAACTTGGTGGAGGGATGTGTAGAACAGAAGGAATATTACTGATAGCATAAGCCCAAACAAATTAATGCAGCAGAGTAGTGGGTAGGATTAGATTTTCTTTGTATTTCTAATTGCAAGGTTGTGCGACATACTCGGGCAGCCAGGCTATACAAAGAGCAAAATAAAAACGGAGTCAAAATGATGATGGACAGTAATGGTCAGTTCTGAAACAGGAAGAAAAAGGGCAAATTATCTAAAGAGAGAATTAAATATTGAGTTGCAATGTTGCAGTGTGCCGCTATGAAAATTAAGGTTCTCTTCCAAAAATTGAGATCTTGAACTAATAAGATTGTCTATTGATTGCCTTGGAAGTAATTACACTGATGCTGGAAGTACAGAATGTTTAAGGGTGGTTAATCACACGCTAATCAATAGCAGCTTTACTGTGGATGATGTCAAAGCTGTTGAGCATTGTTGCATTTATTTTAAGGTGAAATGTCTAAACATTGCTAAAAAAAAATCTTCTGTTGCATTTTGCAGGCCCGCATGTACTGCCAAGTCCATCTCGATTCCAGGCCAAGATAGCTCCTTGCAGCTGGACTGTAAAGGAGATGGGACCACGGGCAATAATGTTGCCTCTGGGGGCTTGAATTCAGTAAGGCAGCCAAAACCTCGGCCTCCACTCAACTCAGGTAAAAGAAACTCCAATTGTATGAAAGCCAAACTTAAATGTATGTAGAGCCCATTCAGTACAACTTTCTTGCAGTGAAGAACTGCTGAGTAGATGGCTATAAATGGTATTTGTTACAATATGAGGGTAGTCTTAACAAAATAATGATACTAATTGAAAATATTAACAATGATCTTGTAGAACAAACCCGTTTGATTAATCAGGGCAAACATCATTGTTATTACTCTGTCCTGTTTGCCTGTAGGTTACAGTGAAATGTTAGCATTTGCACTATCCAGCTTTAATTTAGTCTGACATTTGAGATTGTTGTAACACTAAATGGTCAGAACTGGGAGTTTGTATAAAGCATTGGACATTAATCTAAAGGCTTGACATTTTTCTGAGCTGGTATATTTTAATTTCCCTTGATTTTACGACCGGTTGTTTTACAGACTGAGTGCTGTTCCCTTTTACTGTTGTTGACTGAGATAACCTCATTCATTTCACTCTGCCTCCGTAAACCGAGTGCTGATGTAAGATTTCACATAGACTCTAAACAATGTGCTAATATCTTTATGGAAACTTATTGTTCTTAAAGGTTTCCCAATATATTGATGTTATGATCCAAAATTCACTATCTGAGTGGGTTGATGGAACCTGATTCCACAAATCATTAATAATTGGTGGATTTATATTTCAACTATTTGACAAAGAACTCTTAAATATTATGAGGGAATTTAGATTTCTTGTTAAAGTAAGACTCAGACGAGTTGTAATTTGTTGCTAGATCTGCTGAATATGTTGATCAGCAAGTTTTACATTTTAGTAGTTCACTAACCTTTGTATGAGAGTTCTTTGCTCACTTAGCAGTGGTCCCATTTCCCCGTGAATGAAGTTTTTTTTTTAATGCAGATGCTAGAAATCTGGAATAAAAGCAAAAACTGCTAGAAACACTCAGCAGGTCAGGCAGCATAGAACTGAAACTCTGAAATGTTCTGACAAAGGATCTTGGACCTTAAACTTTAACTCTCTCTCTCTCTTTCCACAGATGTTGCCTGATTTGAGTTTTTCTAGCATTTTCTGCATTTAGTACCACTTCCCCGCTCTTTCCCTGTAGCCAAGAAATGTTATGCATTTTTCAGTTATTTAAACCATTCCTTTTGAAACTTACTATGGAATTTAGTTTCACCAACCCTTTCAGGCAAATAATTTTAGATTAAAAGAACTCAATGCATAAAGACACCTCCCCTCAACTCTGAAATAGAAGCAAAAATTCTGCAAATGTTCAGGATGTGAGGAACAACCTACGAAAGGAGAAACAGAAGTAATGTTTGCAGATGAAGGTTCTCTTTCCACAGGCGATGCCTGACCTGCAGTGTTTCCAATATTTTCTACTTTTTTTTCCAGATTTCCAGCATCTTTTTATCCAATACCTGAAATACAGTGCCAGATTTGATAGAATGTATATCTTTCCCCAATACCTTGTTAAAAGTGCACAAACTGAGATTTTGAACACCAAGATTATATAATGTGTATTGTAGCATTTGATTTATTGTATGCATTGAATATTTAAGTAGCGGATGATTGTGACGTTTATCAACTCCAGTAAAGCAGTTTATGCTTCATTCCTTTCTGCTAGTCTATATGGACGCTTCTACCCAGCTCAGTATATCCTCAACAGTAAGCCAAGCAAAGAAATACTTGTTTTTTTTCTCTTAATTCTTCATTCTTTTGGTTCCATTATATTACCTTTTGCCTTTGCCTTGAATTTTATTTAAATTGTGCATATGGGGATTTTTCCATTTCTGCCAGGCCTGACTGAAGATTCTGACCAGACCCCACCCAGCCCAGATGAAGTATTTCAAACTGGTCATTCTCGGAATTCCAGTTATGCCAGTCAACATTCTAAAGTGTCAGGTAAATAGTTTCCTCTATGTTCAGTCTCTGTCTTCTATTGTGCCACTCCCTGTGGGTTGTGCAGTTCCGCTTGAAGAACATTTTCAAAGGAATTGAATCTATGATTGCTGAGTAGCTCAATGCAGACCTGATGACAGTGGTATGGGGTTCAATTTCTTTTGAATATTTTTTCCTTAACTGGCCTCGCAGTTCAGTGCATAGGAATGTTAAAAGATATATTCATAAAGGTTAAAAAAAAATGGTGTGCTGCTGGGCAGTGCAATCAATGTAGAAAGATGACTAATGTGTATAAAGTCATGATTTTGATTTGAGCAAATAAATAGGCCAGTTTTCAAAAGCTTAAAAGTATGTGACTAAGAATGGAACAAACACTCAGTTTTGTCTTGGGATTTGGAGGGATTCCTCATCCTTGCCTCCTCCAAATGTATTATCCTTACAGAGGTATTATTCAATATGAGATTTGTTTTTTTAATCAATATTGCATAAGGAATGAACCATAGGGGGGAAGAAAATAATTATTTGACGTTCGTACAATACGTTGGTGCTCCCATATTTAATATATCAGAAATTTCAATAGATTCAGATTCCAAAAGTGAATTGTATCCTTTATCCACCAACGACACCTGCAATATAGGCCTTCATGGTAGTGGGGCTAATACTGATTCATAAAATTATTACTATTCTGAAAATAATGCATTTTGTTCATTGTGCAGCTAAAACAATTAATTTAATTAAGTCAGTGAGTTCAAATTATAAAGGATGACCAGATGAAGACACATATGGTGAAGCAAATAGAAGGAATTTGCTGCAGTAAGTTCTTCAAAGGTTTTACTGCAGACCTTCATTATTAATCTTTAAAATAATGCTGACTTATTTTGCGGATGGGTATACTAGAGTTACTGATTGCTCTTTTTTTTTCTTTTAATTTATTTTTATGGTATAACCTTTCCATGTCCTATGTAGATCCTGACTCATCATCTTTTGTGTTATTGCATCAGGTTTGTTTTAAAGAAACAATTTCCATTCCCATGAGCAGTTGCTTGGTGTCTATTTGAGATCTGTGTTAGTTAATACCAGATTAGAGTTTTAAACTATATATATGCTTGGATAATGAGCTCAATCTGCCCATTCCCTATCATGTTGGAGCATTAAAGTCAGCAGAAGGGTGAAACTGTTATGATCTGGGTGAGATTCAATCTTGAGGTGCAGTAGTGAAAGAGCATTATGTTATACTATTCTGCCGTCTAATTCACTCTGTTATTTCCTATTTGCCTAAACAACGTTTGCTATTAAATTGGTGAATGATTTTGTCCTCAAATGACACCTTTTTTAAAGTTGAGCAATAATTTCAGATTTCAAACTGGGCAGATGGATGAAATGGACACTGTTAACCATTTCATGGCAAATCTCAAACAAGAACAATGTCGTAGTTTACAGCACTAAAACTCTCTTGGGTTTAGCTCATGAGGCGTTATCCATCCTTATCACACAAATCTACACACACAGGAATGCAGAGTAATCAGAGTAGTCCATCGTGCCCTTCAGGATCAAAATCTGCTGCATTTCAAATTTTATTATCACTGTTGCTGTCAGAACTAGATGCAGAAATGAAATTCCATCTTTAGTAATGACCTTGTACTGCAATGAAAACTGATGGTTCGGCATTAACGTTTCCCTGCCAGTGAAATAGATGTAATCTAGAACAGGTCATCTGTACATAACCGGTGGAGTCGATAGATTTGGCCAGCCAAGTCTAGGGATCTGGGCATTGCATCATGAATTTCTAATAAGGCTGGCAGTTATTCCTCTCTCAACTCCTCGCAGGAGAAAAACATATTTATTTTTAATCAACTCTGTAGGAATTATAAAGAGCGAGGTTGGACTGACTTGGATTGTTTTCTCTGGAATGCCAGAGGTTGAGGGAAGACCTGATAGAAGTATATCAAATTATGAGACATAAATAGGGTGGACAGTCTGAACCTTCCCAGGGTGGAATTGTAAGATTAGAGGGCAAAACTTAAAGGAGATATACGGGGCAGCTTTTTTACACAGAGGGAGGTGGATACCTGGAACGTGCTGCCAAGGATAGTGGTGTAGGCATAGTGGTATTGTGTGCAGGCAAATAAGATTAGTGTATCTTGGCATCATGTTCTGCATGGATCTTGTGGGTCGAGGGGCTTTTTCTTGTGCTATAGAAAAGTACTTGTCTATGTTCTAATTACAAGGTAGAAGGATTTATAAGCATTTGCAACCATAATTTCTTCCTCCTGAGATCCTCTTCGCCACAGGAGAAGGCCTTAAGCCATTTCTATTCATTTTGAATGATATCAAGATATACCTGGGAGCATCAGGTACTGCCTAATAATATAAAACAAATATAGTTAATTACAATGTATATACAAATTATACTACAAGAACAGTGTTCAATGTTAGATTCAGATTTGTACCTGAAATTGTTGATTGGAAATTCAATATTGTTTGAAAATTCAGGTTACAGCACAGAGCACTCCCGGTCCTCCAGTCTCTCAGACCTAACTCACAGGAGGAACACATCCAGCAGCAGCAGTGCCTCTGGAGGGCTCAGCGTTCCAGTTGAGAGCACAGAAGGAGAAAAGGAACACAAAGTGGAGAAACCACCACGGCCCCCAAGGCCAGCACTCCCACCTGACAGGCCATCCAGGTACACAGCTGTTCTCTTTAAAAGAGGTAGTTCCCTATCTCTGGATAGTGCACATCCTGATAGCAGGACCCATAGAAGGTGAGACCACGGAACATTATACGTACAGTTTGATTTGAAGAATGTTAATGTTATGATCTGTAATCCATTCTGTCCTTATTACATTTTTCAAACTCCACACTGTACAGTCTTAGATATGTGTTTGTCCCAGATCAGAAAATGTTTGTCTGAAGTCTTATGTTTATGTAAACAATCTCTAAATGGGTTTTTATACCATTCAATATTTTCTTATCTGCTAATATATTCATATTTTGCAACATTCGGCTATATGGCAATTTCTTCATATTGGATTTTCTAACTGACTAAATGTGAGTTTATTGATTCGGTCTTAAGGGCACTCTACTCCACTCAAGTTGTTTCATTAGGATCGCATATTCCTTTGACTAAAGCTGTGCCATTCTATTACATTTTTGCTCCCACTTGATGATTCATTTTATTTTAACCAAAAGATGGTTTCAATCTATACCATTTGGATCCTAGATTTGCTCAATTTTGCTTGATGATTTGACTCTGGTTGTCCCATCCACTGACCAAGAGCTTCTGCTTCCAGGTGCTATGTTACCTTATATCTAAACCTGTCCTTACAGAGAAGGGAGGCAAGTTGATTTTTCATTTCAACAAGCTGGGTTCAAATCTAACCCATATTGATCGAATCAAACTTGTCTCTCTCGACAGCAAAAGTCCTCCGTGGAATGAATTTGTGGAATCTGCACGTCTTATTTTTGATCATCTGTGCCTCAACACAATCTATTACTAATTGATAGCAAATTTGCACCCTTCTCCAAGATACAGTAATTGCTATGATATGAGTATGAGCAGAGAAGAAAGTACTTGAATCTTTATCCAAACTATTATATAAGACTTGCAAAAATTGTTTTAAAAATGTAGAAATAAATAGTAAGGAGGTCATCAGCATTGTTTTTTTTTTCAATCATGGATTTGTAAAACAATGCTTCATAAGTGCATTTACTTACCTTTGACTAACTTTATTTTTGAGTGAGCCACTAAATATTTTGCAATCAATGGGAATAAAATAATAATATGAATTCCAATCTGATCTGGGATGGGGAAAAGGCCATAGAAACTCTAACTTCTGTTGTCTTAATAGCTTACTGAGAAATGCTTGGTTTGGTATTAGGCTAAACTGATCATGAAGGTGTTGGATTTGTTTTTGCACTGAACCAGCTAACCTCTCCTGAAGATAGACACAAAAAGCTGCAGTAACTCAGCGGGGCAGGCAGCATCACTGGAGAGAAGAAATGGGTGACGTTTCAGGTCGAGACCCTTCTTCAGTCTTGCCCTGAAATGTCACCCATTCCTTCCCTCCAGAGATGAAACCTGTCCGACTAAGTTACTCCAGCTTTTTGTGTCTATCTTCAATTTAAAACAGCATCTGCAGTTCCTTCCTACACATAACTTCTCCTGAGGCAGTTATGTGGATACTGCAATTGGCCTTGTGGCCAACTGCTGCATAGGGAAATCATAGTTTGTGTTCCTGATCATATAGATGCCCCTGGAAAAAAGCACCAGTACACTTGTTGGGCATCCACTGGACTGACTTTCAGTGATTTGCTTAAACGAAGTGTTATGCATGGACTGTTGAGGTCAATGCTTTCAAGGGAGATTTGGAAAAGACATATGCCAACTTTTATGTGGCAGGCTCCTCAACTCTGATTATTCTGATAACTTTCGAGCATGTAGATATATTTTTAATGTATTCTCTCTCCCTAAGGCGGAAAAAGGAAACAGTGGAAAATCAGCCCACTTGGGTTGATGACACCAGAATAGATGCAGATGACATTGTCGAAAAAATCGTACAGAGTCAAGACTTCACAGATGTCAGTAATGTTGAAGGTAAATGCCCCACTTTATCTTGCCTATTTCATCCTCGCCTAATTCTGGGATACCATTCACAGTGCTTCATCAAGTAAATGTCACCACATCTCGCACAAAAAAACACAAAAAAAACTGGAGGAACTTGTAGGGCTGAGGGGTGCATGTGCATGTATGCGTGTCTGCAGAATTTCAGCATTTGCAATATCTTGCTGTATCTACCTCATCTAAGTAGCTATTCGTTAGCGGCCATAATAGCAGTCAGACATTAAAATAATAACCAATTTAGAAACTGCCTCCTTTCTAGAAGGCTCCTTTTTTGTTGCTTACTTTTAGTATGTGAATGATATGACTAAGTTCATTAGAAATGCAAAGTACTATTTAAATGTCTCTGTTGATCTGCTCGATTTATGCTCAACAGCATGACTAATGCAACTGCGGAGAGCCTGGCACAATAATGGTCATGTGCCTTGGCTTCTGCTGAGGGTGACCACAATGATGTGTGGTCCTTTGATGAGACGATTGTGGAAATATGCAGATTCAACAGTTGCCAAATTTTATATTCTTTTATTCTCAATAAGGCCACGCAAGTAAATCATCTTGAAGAAATTACTGACAGCAGAATTACTCATTATATCCACGAGTTCATTACATCTTAGCTCGTCAGTTAAATGTCATCCTTGTAGTCTTTTATATTTCCTTTTTAAATATGAATCCAGTCACTTTTAAATGATTGTATAGTTCCAGTCTCGACATGTAACACACCAAACATCAGCAATCTCTAATATTTTAGTGAATCACCAAAAGAACTAAAGGCAAAATGAATAGATTTTATTTAGCAAGATGTTATAATCTAAAATGTGCTACCAAAAGAATGGATTTGATTCAGTAATAACTTTCATAAGGAATTGGAAAAAGTACTTAGAAGGAGAAAGCATTTTCAACATTAAACGGGAAGGATGAGGGGGTGGCTGCAACTAATTGTTTAATTGAATATGTAATTAAAAAGTTCAGGTATAATGGTCAAACAGGCATCCTATATTTCAAAAGTTTTATTATTTCATTCAGAGTGTGTCACGTATATCAATGTGCCAATCAATGGTAACAATCTTACACTGCTTGTCCTTTCCAAATATTTCACAGATTTTGTTAGTGTAGAAATAGCAGGGGCTATGACAGAAATATTTCAAATGTCATTAGAAACGGGAATAGTGCTGGAGGATTGGCGTACTGCGCATGTTGTTCCGTTGTTTAAAAAGGGTTCTAAGAGTAAACCTAGCAATTATAGACCTGTTAGTTTGACGTCAGTGGTGGGCAAATTAATGGAAAGGATACTTAAAGATAATATATATAAGCATCTGGATAAGCAGGGTCTGATTAGGAACAGTCAACATGGATTTGTGCCTGGAAGGTCATGTTTGACTAATCTTCTAGAATTTTTCGAAGAGGTTACTAGGGAAACTGATGAGGGTAAAGCAGAGGATGTTGTCTATATGGATGCCAGAGAGTAATGGTGGATGGCTGTTTGTCAGGTTGGAGGCCGGTGACTAGTGGGGTGCCTCGGGGGTCTGTGTTGGGTCCACTGTTGTTTGTCATGTACATCAATGATCTGGATGATGGTGTGGAAAATTGGATTAGTAAGTATGCAGATGGTACTAAGATAGGTGGTGTGGTGGATAATGAAGTAGATTTTCAAAGTCTACAGAGAGAGTTAGGCCATTTGGAAGAGTGGGCTGAAAGATGGCAGATGGAGTTTAATGGTGATAAATGTGAGGTACTACATCTCGGCAGGACAAATCAAAATAGGACGTACATGGTAAACGGTAGAGAATTGAGGAAGGTACACAAAAATGCTGGAGAAACTCAGCGGGTGCAGCAGCATCTATGGAGCGAAGGAAATAGGCAACGTTTCGGGCCGAAACCCTTCTTCAGACTCAATTCAGACTTCTTCAGAGAATTGAGGAATGCAGTTGAACAGAGGGATCTAGGAATAACTGTGCATAGTTCCCTGAAGGTGGAATCTCATGTAGATAGGGTGGTAAAGAAAGCTTTTGGGGTGCTGGCCTTTATAAATCAGAGCATTGAATATAGAAGTTGGGATGTAATGTTAAAATTGTACAAGGCATTGATGAGGCCAATTCTGGAGTATGGAGTACAATTTTGGTCGCCTAATTATAGGAAGGATGTCAACAAAATAGAGAGAGTACAGAGGAGATTTACTAGAATGTTGCCTGGGTTTCAGCAACTAAGTTACAGAGAAAGGTTGAACAAGTTAGGTCTTTATTCTTTGGAGCGCAGAAGGTTAAGAGGGGACTTGATAGAGGTCTTTAAAATTATGAGCGGGTTAGACAGAGTTGACGTGGATAAGCTTTTTCCATTGAGAGTAGGGAAGATTCAAACAAGGGGACATGACTTGAGAATTAAGGGACAGAAGTTTAGGGGGAACATTAGGGGGAACTTCTTTACTCAGAGAGTGGTAGCTATGTGGAATGAGCTTCCAGTGGAAGTGGTGGAGGCTGGTTCGATTTTATCCTTTAAAAATAGATTGGATGGGTATATGGACGGGAAAGGAATGGAGAGTTATGGTCTGAGTGCAGGTAGATGGGACTAGGGGGAAGTATTTTTTTTTTTTTTTAAATTTAATGTTCGGCACGGACTTGAAGGGCCGAGATGGCCTGTTTCCGTGCTGTAATGGTTATATGGTTACATCTCTCTGGTTAGAACTAATTGCACTTAATTGACATTCTTGTTTTCTTTTATATTTTCTTTTCAATTCAGACAACATTTGAGAAAGATACTCCATACATACCAACGCTACCCAATTGATTTTATTTTCATGCTGTGAAAACACAAGTTTTTCTTTCCAAATCTATACTGACAATTCCTGAATAGTCTCTCGAAATGTACATTAATTTCATCCCTAAATGGATTAGATGTTTTGACATACAGGAGATGATTTCCTAGTATACCCTGACTAAACAGTAGTACAACATTTGCCGCTCTGTAAATCCTTGTCACAATTCCTAGAATTTTTAGAAAATGATGATTGTTTTCTCTTATCTTACCTCTCTTTTTAGCATTTGGATTGCAGGCTGCTAAAAAAATATCATTTCTTAGTACAGAATGCTAACTTTCAAAGTGAAGGAAACAAATGATCATAAACATCACCATGGAGATCACAAGTATCTTCACTGTTTTACTAGTTTTGAAACTAGACATTTTCTGGTGATGTGGTACTCACGAACATGAATACAGTTGATGAGAAGTTCAGGCTCTTGCAACATCTACTGTTGCCATTTTGAATGAACAGTACCAAATTCTCCAGTAAAAATTAATGAAGATCAATTTGATTCAATCATGATGTTCTTAATTGGAAAACACATTTTTCCTGACACGACTACAGCAGTGACTGATCTATAAACATTTAGGTCTTTAACCATGTTTCAATTCAGAAGATTGTGTTTAGAAGACAAAATCTATAATTTTGCTGCTGAGTATTTCATTTTGAACCTTGTATGCACAGTTCAAATACCATATATTTCATTTCAGTGAAATCTGGGTGATTTTTATCATAGTGCTCTCTGGTGCAATTTAATTTTACTCCTTTATAATATTTCATTGTTATTGACACAGGGGTGTCCTGTACAAATATGAATAATATGACATGACAAGTGATGTTCATTTGTTTAGAAACAAAGGTGGACCAAAATGTTTCCAGTTCTTCAGAGATTGCAGTCCATAATCTGGAAAAGCAAACTGAATGTGCCTGCTGAAACACTGGTCAAGTCAAATGGAACTTCAGTGCAGCAGTAATGCAAATAAGGCAACTGACATATTTGTTTGAGGGAGTAAAGACTAAAATATCAGTTTTAACCTGTTTGCTACTGCAATGGAAAATATTTTCTGTGTATTTTTTATTTGATTTTTAAATATTAGCAGAGACCGATTATAGTAAAGGAAATAATATGGTTGGAACTGTTTCCATGTTTATGTTTTTAAAGAAAATAAATAGATAAGAACTCTTGCCTATTTTCCTAAGTTTGATAAAACAGCAATTGTTTGACCTGTTCTAGACAAGCTGACCTTTCATCCATGCTTCTTAACACAATATTTTTAAAGTAAAAAAACAGCATTCTCAGGATTCTTAGTGCCGGAGATAAAACGGGTGTTAGAGCCATGGGGCAGAGAATAGAGCTGCCTGTCAGAGATATCTAATTAGTTATGTGACCCTGCTTTTTGTTTCTTTTTTCTGATCTACAGTATTTTACGTTTTATATATTTGTTCAAACCCTTTTTGAAAATTACCATAATCTTCTTCAATCATGCTTTGACGAATAGCATCATCAAAGCTCCCTGCGTGGAAACTTTTTCACTCATTCCCATAAAGCCCCCAATAAAATTTGCAACCATTTTCAAATCATTCACTTCACTGTAAACATTCTGTAAACACACTGTAAAGAGCAAGTGATGTAAGCTCTTTGAAATAAAGTACTTTTTGAAAAAACCTACTTTTGATTAAAATATTGCATTACAAGTTTTTAATGTTCAAGAACTTCCGACTTAGACTTTTTTACGTTGTGTTTTTCTTTCTTTCTATTGTTCCCTGGTTCTCTCCTTTTTCAGCAATTAAGTGTGTTTATAATTTTATAGAAAAATGCCTTTTGACAAACAGTTAATTTAGTAGACATAGTATTTCAATGAATGAACTTTTAATTCAAGGTTCAGTTGCCGCATTCAACAGGATCAGGCGTATGTCAAAAAAAACTATTTAAGGGAGAACAGTATTTTCCTCTTTATCAACAAATTTGATCATACAACAATTAATGATTTCTTTCCTTGTTATTTTTGAAAAGTTGCTGTGGTTACGTGAAATTCAGCAATCACTGCAGAGCACTGGAGCAGGTGTGGGTTGGTAGTCGTTGGTCGACATGGACTGGATGGGCCGAAAGGCCTGATTCCATGCTGTATCTCTAAACTAAACTAAGATTATAATTCACTGTGGTTTCTGATATGTTAAACTCTAATCTGAAAATGAGAGTTGTCATCAATAGCATTAGCAGTTTTCTTAATGGTGCTTTTAAGTTTATTTTCTGCAACATGTTAATGTTTTCTACACTTCATTTTCAGACAGTAATCTAAGGTTGTTTGTGAATAGAGATGGAACTACAGCACTCAGTGGCATTCAGCTGGGAAACAGGTGAGTTTTATTTATTGATGTATGATCAGTGAACATAGTTGATAGGCCCTAGCCAAATTATCTTAAAGCTTAGATATCTAGTCTGCATTTTTCCCCCTAAAGTGATCTTTTAGTACTTACCTTAAAAAATAATTAGTCTTCGATTGTATGACTAGCCTTTAGCTTTGCCTTGAGCCTGTTTCGAAAAAAATATTTTGGAGTCACATTATTGATCCTTTAAAACTGCAATTGTTTTAATGTAATATATTATTGCAGGAACAGAAGTAAAGCTTGAGGACACAGGTGATCCTGTTAGTACAATAAATCCTCGATATAATGGATCATTGAGGGGGGGGGGGGGATAGTGGTGTCTGTTATTGGCAATTATCTGCTAGAACCGAGTAAAGGGGGTAAATATTAACTAGTTTAACCCAAGGCCAGGTGGGAAGAAACGTGGTGTCAAGGGATGTGGGGTTAAACGAGCAGGAATTCACAGGCCGGGAAGCCACAGAGACCCTGGCCCCACAAGCACTGTGCCAGGGATGGGCCCGGTACTCACACTCCCTGCATGCTGCAATGCTCTTCAAGAGTGTTTTACTGCTCACTCTCTCCCCACTGACACCTGTCCACTGCCCAACACCACACTGCGCGCCACCCACAAACAGCCACCACGGACGGAAGCCTCAATCCGCTACACCTGAAATCCGTTATAAATTTGCCCATGCTCCATAATAGCTTTTGGTTAATGGAAATCTATGTTTTTAGTCTGTATTCTGCATTGAAGAATAAACAAATGTTCCTTTCTTTGCAGGGTGTCAGCAGGTATCTTTGAGCCTGTTGTTATCGAGAGCCGTTGAGAAGCTTGGGGGTCATTCTGAATCTACTAACCACTTTCCATTCAAGCTCCTTGTCTACTGCACATATAATCTTCTCACCCGATCATGCCGCCCACCTACACAGCTGGACTGGAGGAAGAGGGTGGCTGTTTCCATCCAATAGCCCCAAGTTTTGGCAGATGTTGATTCTCACTGCATTGGAGTGATAGGCAATTGGTTTTATGTTGCAAAATTTACTGAACCAATGCTGGGATTGAATTTTAGGTAAAACACACTTTTGACTTTGAAAAATTATTTCAGAAATCCTTTTAAACACAATATTTAGATACCGATGCCATCTGGTTGTGATCAGTTGAAAAGGGGACCGATTTTTTATGAGATGCTGTGGCATTATTTCATGTCAGACCAGAGCATGTATAAAAGATCTCCTGCAAAAATCTGCAGACCAAGGTTGTGAATTAAGCATGTTAGCCCATGAAACTTTCTGTGATATTAAGAAAAAAATGCTTTTAAATGTCTTTAAAGATCTTAATTGTGTTTACCGCAAACTTCAGTGCGTGGCAGGACTGCTAGTGAACAAACTAGATTGTGATTTTGATCACAAGAAAAGCACACAAGTTTTCCTATAATTTTAAGAATTCGAATACCATCATTTTTCATATCAGAACCAGGTGTCTGGGAAAAATTGAGCTATGTTTCATGATAAGCATAGCGATCCAATCCCAAATAAAACTCTGATCATTCCAATTCCAAATCAATGAGTCAACCATGACGCCATTAAGGCATGCTTACAATACTGTGAAGTCTTTGCACTGAGTATTTGAGTACCCTTTGGGTGTTGGATTTCTCCTGAAATCAAGTTATAGGATGTTTCTTTTAATAATGTATGTTAAACGAGTACATTTCTTTTTAGACAAGGAGCGAGTTCATTCATCTTAATTTTTATTTTAAATCCATGGTGCAGGGGAATAAAAATCAATTGTGTGTTTTAGCCTGTACGTAATGAACACTTAAAGGACAATAGCTGGTTTGAAATATTCAAGGAAAAAAAATTACACGTAAGTGGCATCTAGTGTAATTACAATCACTTTATCAGAAAGAGATATGGGTATATTCTGCAGAGATGAGAAGTGGATCATTGAACTAGACACCTATCCCTGATATCGGCTTTGAATTACACTGTCCATAAAACAACAGGCGATCCTTGCTTTGCAGATGTTTTCTAAAACCACATTATATTTTGAGCACAAGCTGCTGTTCTAAAATGGAGATTGTCCTCAGTCCTTTGGTAAGTGTCCTTTATTACAGACTTTTGCTTGCTTAAAGCAAAGGTTTCTTTCCAGATCAAAATTTATTTTCCAGAATCGATTCTGGACCTGTCAAATGAAATAAACAACCCTTTGACGCCAAGAGTTTAACCCCAAGTTAAAGTTAGATATCTGCTGCACAGCATTAATAACTGTTTTCCTTACAACATTGCTACTGGAACACTCCATTCTTGCCAGTGCCAAGATCTAGTGATGAATATTACATGTTCCAGTTCTACTGTACATTACCCATTATCTACTGCTCGTCTCTGGCTGACTGTGTAAGTATTCTAATTGTCCAGATCTTGGACTTTGCAGTTCTGAGCCAGTTTGCTGCCATCAGCATTGTTGCCTCTGATGGAACAAATTACTCCAATCATTTATGCCTAGAAGCTTTTGCTCTTTTGTGATGTCATTTCCTGCACCTAAATATCTTGGCAGTGGTTAGCTATGCACTTTGAGGATTTTAACATTTTCTGCACCATCCACGTCGTCTTGCTATTGCATGTCACCTGTGAATATTGTGGCTTGATTGACGTACTGTGAATGGTTAACTTGTACACAATCTGTATCTGTGGTATATTGAGGCCTAGAACACAAGGCTGCAATGAATAATGTCCTGATTTTTGTACTGTTTTAATAACTGTTCTGTAACAACTAGTATAAACAAAAACTTTAGCTTGTTATCTATGAATGCATAGTAAAAAATAACAATTTTTACCTGCTGGGGCATATTTAGGTAACATAGGCAGCAGGTTCACAGATGATTAAATGTACTTTCTAAGTCAGCATATTTGTTTAAATAATCTTTTTGGAACAATAGTTTAGCCACAGCAAAGGTTCTCATAGCCGTAAAATAATGCCTATTTGGCCAGCATGCGTATATAATTAAGGTTAAAATAAATATGGTGTCATTTGAACATGGTGTTTCTGCTGGTTGTGATGAGGAAACACAGCCACCATTTCAAGTTCCACCCCAAAAAAATTGGCTTCTAGATTTTCACATTCCAGGGTGAGGTTAAGCATGCTTACACGAAGTGTGAAGAGTAATAGTCATTTTTTTTCCATCTTCCCACAAATCTGTTACTGCTGAGATTGAGAATTGCTGTCAAATGAGAGCATGTTTGTACTGTGCATTTAAGCCAGGAATCTTTTGGTGATTAACCAAACTTGTTGATCACAACACACTTGAGCTAATGAGCTGAATTCAATTTTGAGGCACTTGAGTGAAAGAAGAATAAACCACCTAAAGCTTGTGGAAGGGTTTTAGGAACCCCCTTTTACTAAACAAAATTATTAAAGAAAATGTTCATCAGTGGTTACTGGTGCATTTTGTACATCCATTTGTGTAACTTCTAGCTTTAATTGCTTCATTTAGTTCAGGTTTGTGGTTTACTTAATAGAGAAAAGGAACAAGTTTGGTATTAGTGCCAAGGCATGTTTAGAACCCCTGTTACTTGGATGATTAAAGTGCATACTCGCACCTATTTTGTACTTTGGTACTATTGGTTCTTGAGCTGACCCCAATCTCCATTGCTCCTCCTCCCCTGGTCCAAGTCCTTCCCTCCAATCCATCCACCTTGCATTTTAACATTCTCAGTATGCATAATTCATGGCTTTAGGCTAATCATTGCTGCAGCAGTGGTCTGTCTGAAACTCTTGAAGGGAGGTGTTTGTATTAATCCTCCTGTTTCAAAGTAACAACGTTGTTCCATGCCACACACAATATAGAGCAATAACTGCCACAGATGTTTAATATTACCATAAAAGTGTGTTTTACAAGTACACTCCATACTAATTATTTTTGTGTCAGTTTTCTTTTGGGATCTGGATGATGCAGGCAAGTCCAGTGATTATTTTATGTTATAGCTCTTCAGAAGCTGTTGAAGGGCAGCTGTTCTGAACAAACACTGCATCTTAGTAAAACTATTCCCACACAGCTGTTAGGGAAGGAATCTCGGGAATTAGACCCGTCAATGATAGAACAATGACGTTTTCCCCATTCAAGAAGGTGTGCAACTTGAAGGGGAACATGCAAGTCATAGTATTGCCATGCACTTGCTGCCCTTATTCTTTTTGGTAGAGTTTGTAGATTTGGGAGGTGCAGTTGGAACAGCCAAGGCAAGTAATTGCATTGTATTTTGTAGATTGTTACACCATGCAGCCACTGTCTGCTGGTAGCAAAATAAAATTAAGGATGGAGGATAGGTTATGAATCAATGGATGGTGTTGAACTTGCAAGTTGTTGGATCTGCCCTCATGTAAAGGAGAGTATTCCATCTGTGTGCCTTGTTGATGGTGGAAAGGCTTTGGGGTATCAGAAAATGGTTAATTCGCTGCAGAATATCCAGCATCTGACCAGCTCTTGTGGCCTCAGATTTTATGTTGCTGGGCCAGTTGCTTTTCTGCTCATTGGTGATTTGGAAGATGTTGGCGGTAGAGGACTCAGTGAATATAATGCCCATGAATGTTAAGGAGAAATGGTTAGACTCTCTTGTCGTAGGTCACTGCAATGTGAAACATGAATGTTACTTGCCACATATCAGTCCATGTCTGAATGTCGTCTAGGTCTTACTGTGTGTGTGTTTAATTTTCTGAAGTCATGAATGAAATGGGACATTTTGCAGTCATCAGCAAACATCTCCGCTGCCTTCCTTATAATGGAAAGAAGGTAATTGATAAAACAGCTAAACATTTGTGGGCCTAGAACATGGCTCTGTGGAGTGTAGTGATGCCCTGAACTTCACCAACCACAACCATCTTCCTTTATGCAGGGTATGACTCCATCCATTGGAGTTCTTTTTCTTCCTTGGCATCATTCACTTCAGTTATACCAGGGTCCCTGGACGTTACATTTGGTAACATGTAACAATGTTAGGGCAGTTGCTTTCACTTCTGGAATTCAACTATCTGGTCCATGTGGGGGCCATGCTACAATTTAATAGCCAAGTAGTCCTGGTGAAATGCAACCTGGCCATTGGTGTGCATATTATTGCTAAGTGAATACCTCTTGATAGCATCATCGTCAACATCTTCCATCACTGTGTTGTTGATTAAGAGTAGACGGATTGGGTGATAAATAGCCAGATTGGAATTCTCCATATGTCGTGAACAGGATCTGGGAAATTTTACCAGATGAATGCCTGTATTGTGACAGTTCTGATGGGCGTGAAGTGCAGTCAGCTTATAAATGTATGTTCAATAAAAGCTATAGATTTGATACCCAATATTTTCTTCTGACAAAATTATAGTGAAAAAAATTTAATTGTACATCACATAAAAAAATAGTTAAATACTTTTAAATAGTTAACTACTGGTAGTTATTTGTTTTCTTTTAAGTTTTACTTGTACAAAGTGGTCACCAGCATCAACATTTGTTCTATTTTACAATGCTTGTCCAAAAAATGGCCAGCAATTTCAAACCGATTATTTCAGGATTTGATCTCTCTACCATTGAAGTTGTTGCATTGTGACACATGTCTAGATATAAATGTTAAACTAAGTTCTAACTTTTTAAAATACCTTTTGAATGTTGGATCAGGATCCTACAGTACACATTGGACAGGCAAACTGTTATTATATCTTATAAGAATGTCCATAGAAAATCTTTTGTGTAACTCCTTATGCATCAAAGTAATCACTTGAGTAAGTATGTGTGTTTACCTAATATACAACCCTTTCCCAGTGGATTCTTTTATTAAGAGAAGTTAATAAACTTTTTGGGTGATGTTGAAATCCAAATATTTTCAGCATTAAAAACACCCACAAATCAAAGTTTCAAATTAGCAAACTTTTATTGTGTTTCAATCACACAGAATATTGGAGATTAAGGTGTTCTGTTAATCAAAGTTTAAAGTAAATTATTTTCAAAGCACTTTTTCCTGTTCTACTTCCTGTTTTCGGAGGTAGGATCACAAATTACTGTAGGGCTCGCTGAATGAGGTAACTTTAATTTGTACAGTTTGAATGCATAAATTCCAAACTACATTGTCACTCACTTTACACAACAAAGTGCTGAAGGAACTCAGCAGGTCAGGCAGCATCTGAAGAGGGAATGGACAGACAATGTTTCAGGTCGGTTCTCTGCTTCAGACCCGAACTAATATGTCATCTGTCCGCTCCCTGGCCCACTGAGTTCCTCCAACATTTTGTGTTTTACTCAAGATTCCAGCCTCTGCAGTTCCTCGTGTCTCCTTGTCACTGACTGAGCTCTGCTTATTCTGTGGCTTGACATTGCTAATAAAATACCCAATTATATTCAACCAAAGCAAACTATTGATAACTGATGTGATTAAACAACATTGTTTCATCAAATGTAGTTTGAGTCTTTTGATTATATATCTTTGAACCCTCCTAGCCTTTTCATTCCTTTTTTTCCTGGTTTGGTTTTGTTTCTTGATCGAGGAGCTGGTAGATGAGCTTTATCCCTTCCTTCATCTTTCTCTATGCCATAGTATCATTGAAGTATTAAGCCACCTCCAAGATCATTTTGTAAGTGATCACGTAAGCTAGGGATTAAGAAGGGCAGATCTAAAATGCAGTCGCCACAATGGAAATTGCATTTACTTACAATACTACATAATAACCATAACTTTAAAGGGAAGGCAGGACGTTTTGATTAGAATAATGTAAGGCACCGGGTTTCTTGTTAATGAAGGGACTGCAATGCACGAACAAATGTGAGTTCCAAAAGACCACTATTGACTTGAAGAAACTTTGCTTTTGTAGGGTATGGCCTGAGTTTGCTTTATTCAGTCCATGATTAAGATACTGTATTAGCTATTAATCCATTTTAGAGCTCAGGTATACTACTTTACCAACTTATTTTGCCAATCAAACGTTGATGACTTTTTTTCTTAATTAACTGTTAAGTGATTGCTTTTGTTTGTGAAAATGTCCAATTTTGACCACTGTTGTAGGAACTCTTTTTTTTAAAAGATGTTTCTGAGAAGTGTTTTTGCCATGTATCGCAGTACTTGCAACTAGCAGGCTAGTTGTGTTATTTTCTTTTGCCATGATGAGTGGTTTGCCCAAAATCACGGCACCACCCATCTACCTGTATGAAATTTAAAACATGTTTAGAACATTGCATTTAAGTGTTGATTATGTTTCTAATTTTCTTTTATAAAAAGTCAGCTTTTTTTTGGTATTACAGTGAATGAGAATTTTACTGGACTGTTGTGACTTCCTCTGACTAAAAGATTTGGATAGTGGAGTGCCATCTAGCCACACTGATGAAGCCAGTCTCTGGCTAGACAGGATATTGATGAAATTTTCAGATGCTGTTGTGGCCTATATTAATTACCTTGGTATATCCACAGCAGTCAGCAAAATATAAAACAAATATTTCAAAGGTTTTATAGACCACCTTAAAATATTGCAGCAACAATTGATTAAAGTCAGTGTTGGTTGCAGTTAATTGCACTAGTTGTACAACGCCTTCCATGGTTGGTTTGATGATGAATCAATCAAAGCTATGGTGCACTGTCCAGTCTTAAATCATTTGTTTTATATTCTTATGTGGATTGAGAAGGGATGGGTAGTTGAAAAGAATGAGATTTAAATAATAAATCCAAATCTAACTTAAAGCCATAAACCCTTTTGATTCTGTAATTTTCCCGTACCTCCACTTGTTCTTTCCCTCTTTGAAGAGGGGCTGCAATGATGAACGGATAGCAAGGTTATGATGTTTCATGTCACATAATAAATAGCTGTCTATAGTGCATCCCAGTATTTTCTACTTGAATCTTTTCTAAATGATTAAAAGCTGAGAACAAGATGTGACCATACTTCATACTAAATGCAGAATACAAAATACTGGAGTAACTCAACAGGTCAGGCAGCAACTCTGGAGGACATGGATAAGTGATGTTTTGGGTCAGGACCATATTTCAGTTTGGGACCCTTCTTCAGTTAGTTAAACGTTGACTATCCATGGCCTGACCCACTGAGTTACTTTAGTGCTGTCTTCTGTACAAGATTCCAGCATCTGCAGTATATTGTGCTTCATAATAAAGATGTATTTTAATTACCATTTGTTTCAAACTAATTTATGCAACTAGTGTTGCTAATTTGTGTGCTGGTGGGAGGGAGATGTTTTGAACTGAGATTCTACGTTTCTTTAGTAAATAAGCAATTAAAGTAATTGGAAGTAGAGGAAAGAACATTTAATTGTTAAGGGACTTGAGTTAAATTTCTTGTGCATTTTTTTTGTAAATCAAATGCAGCTAAATCCATTCGAGCTTCAGAGTTAACTGAGAACTCATCAGCTAATTGTTGTAAAATGGCTTGGTTCCCATGCTTTCCACTTTCAGAATGAGAAGGAAGTAAAGGAAGAATTGAAATCTACTGTGCGCTTCATGAATCATTGCTATCTGTTTTCTGGAGGCTTGATAGTTCTTTAAAGGCATAGAATAGGTTTACTGATTACTTCACAAATTGTGCAGTGACTCAAAGCTGGTTATGCAGGGTACTGCTTTATATTGATCATCAAAATATTATTAGTTACTTCCCCGGTAAATTTTACTTGTTCCTGAATTTTCTCAAGGTTTGTTTGTGGCATTTCTATACTACATGGAAAAGGGGTGGGGTACTTTGCAGATTCTAAAAGTAATTACTAGCAATCAATCTTAAAATTTGCCTGCTTTCAAATGTCATGTTTGTTTTTAACTCTTTTTATTCATTAAATGCCAACCCTAACGGGACTGCTGAATGTGACCTGTACCTGGATAGCACGTTAAATAGACTGAAATAAATTACTTTTATCATACTCTTTTAATCAGCTCTTTGTTGAGGGCAAATGATGTGTGGCTAACTGGCACTCCACTTGTCGTAAGCGATTTTGTATGTTTCTGAAGGGGATTTGAAGCTATGCATTGGGAGTCCAGGCCCTTCAATAGATGGATTTAACATTTTCTGAAATGACCTAACTGTCAACTAAAGTTGAATAATGACAAAATATTTTTATGATTTTGTTTAAAAAAAAGTGTAATAGAATGTATTCAAAATGATATACAGTATTTAGACACTTATTTTTGTGATTCAATGGAGGTGGGTGTACAGGTTTCTTAAGTGCCCAGAGGATGTGGAATTTATAGAAATGTTTATCAGCTGGAATATTGTATAACATTTAAATATGTTTAGAATGCACAATGGTTAAAGAAAATTGTATTAAGGTTATTTGTTTCATATTTTAAAATGTAACTATAGGACAGTATCATGTAATACTGTGTTTTCTGGGAAATGATATTGGGTACCTGTATTAACAATAAAAGCTGTTATTTTGTGTTTAGCATAAAGAGTTTTATTTTATGAAAAAAATGTAAAATATCGGTTTTCATTGCACTCGCAATTTGAGTGATGTGCAAAGTGGGTATATTAAGGTATCATTATTGTTTCACAACTTCCTTGGCTCCTGTTATGGTTCTGCAGACCTATTCACTTGCCTAAATGGTCAACTCTCACGCAAGGCAACATGGTCTGTATTGGCAGTATGCTCATCTGCTGGATGGCATCACGGGTCACTTGTTACCATCATACCAACAGAGGACCTTGGAGAGGTTCCTACACTGTAACTCCAACTATTTCCGTATTTTTGAAACTTAACGACAGTTGTTAGTTCATAACATTGTCTGCAAATGGCAAATTCAGCATACACAAGGGAGTTAATTCCTTAAAGTATAGCTTTGAACATATCAGGTTGTACATTCAACCCTTTGAGGCACTGATAGTGTTCAACAAACAACTAGACAGTGAACACTTTCAAAAGTTTTTAAGAAGCTCCAAACATCTCATAGAATATTACAGCTTTAGAGCACATTCAGTGTGACATGACCGCACTATAAAGCTACAGTAAAGCTAGCCGATTTGTAATCCTTCAAAGATCTTGCCCATCCAGTAAATTTTCAAAGGATTGTAGAAATAATAAATTTGAAAATAAAAATTCCTGAACAGCCATGGTTTGAATTTATTCACTGGATCATTCATTCAGGTTTCTGGATCACCAATTGATTAACATAGTAATTGTACTCTCAAATTCTTACAACACATTGGATGAATTTCTATCATTGATTTGTGAATTCATAAGCAATAAATATTCTACTCCCAACCTCGTGTTAAAATGTTTAACTCCCAAAGTGTTGGTTTTAACAAGGAGTCCTCGGAAACCATTTGCCAGAACCTCAGCGCAAAGATTTTGGAAATAATTGATGCACCATCATGAGTTATTTTTCTTTAAATCTATGGGGAAATATTCCCAAAACATGCTTTAGTTTGTCTTTCAAAGCTGTAGAGCTAACTTCTATAAAATAACACCACTTTTTAAATACATTCGATCTGAATAGGGAAGGAAAAATGAAATCTGAATGTTTTGCAGCAAATACTTTGTGGGTGTGCATTGCAGATCAAAGGAAGCTAATCTGGGATATTGCTTAATCGGTTATGTCTCTGTCTTGTGCTCTTTCTTCTTTCCACACACGCAAAGCACAAGCTTAACCAGATGTTTTCCTTGGGAATAATTTCGATGCCATTTGGAGTTCTGACTGGATCGAATGCACACAAGCCTGAGAAAATAACCAGAGAGACTTCAGATTCCTCACTTCCATGTTGCTATTAACAAATAGTTATTTGATGGTTCAAGGGACTTAGCAACTTAAGGGTTCATGTGCACCAAAAAAACTATATTGTTTGTAGTATCTTGTTAGTAACCCCAGAATCCCCAGACGAACTAGTTGTAAGAGATTTGTCCCTTGCCAGAAATCCATTATCGTCTCCCACTGCTGCTAGGTTAATTACTCCTGATCCATCCTTCATTATACATTTGCAGGAATTCAGCTTAATGCATTCTGATCTCTGGGAGAAAGAGCGAGAAGACTGTACTATCAGCAGCAAGTATACTATATTGTTTGTAGTATCTTGTTAGTAACAAGGTCCAACAGCATTTAAAATGAATCAGAATGGCTTAAGGTATGTTATGTTCCTTAAGCCAAAATAGAGATAACTTAATTGGTTTGAAACATGATAAATTGCCAAACTATCTGTTTTAGTGGAGGGATAAATATCAGTCTGGACAACAAGCATGTTCCTGTACTTATTTGAATTGGTTAAACAGCTCGGACCATTCAACACTATTTCAGTACACTGAGTTGTCACCCACCCCACTCCCCACCACCGAATGAATGTCTTCACTTTACCAAGGCGGTATATTAATTGATAATTGTAATCATGCTTCATCTTATGCTTATTGATCTATAATATTTCGTGGTCCCAAAATACCTTACTTTAAATTCTTGGATTTAAATCATTTGCCGACCTTCCCCTTCCACCGCATATCTCTCTCAACACGCGAAACTCCACTATAAAGTTATGTTTGGCTGCTTGTAAATTAACCCCGCCCCAGCACTGTCCCATCCTTGACCCACAATTGATGCTGTCCTTTCTATCGTCCACTATTCCCTTTAATGTAAAGCAAGTTTACAGGGCTTCTAGAAACAGGCCCATTGAGTCCACGCTGACCATCAGTCACCCATTCACACTAGTTCTATGTTATCCCGCTTTCTCATCCACTCACTTCACACAGGGCAATTTACAGAGGCCGATTAAACTACAGTTCAGCATGTCTTTGGGAGGAACCGGTTCACCCAGAGGAAACCCAAGCTGTCACAGGGAGAACGTGCATACTCCACACAGACTGCATCTGAGGTCAGGATCGAACCCAGGTCTCTACCAGCTGTCAACATCTCAAATCTTATTAATAATCGAGATGCCATGCTTTGCAGTTCCTTTATAACGTTTTTGCACCTCTACTCCTTTAGCCCTTCCTTGAACATCACTAAAAGTTTTGATTTAACTTTTGGTCACCCCCTCTGTTTTTCCTTAATTTTTCTCCTGTAGTTTTGATGATTTCTATGTTAAAAATGCTGCTTGACTGAAAGCCACCATTAACCCACCAAACAAGAAGTAGGCTGTAATAGTTATGCTGAACACCACTAAGATGATGGTTCCTGGACCCACATCGGCAGGCTTGCAGCTGTTGGGGCAGGCACAAGGGCTATCGATAGAAATCCATAACACATCGGGATTCTCTGCTTCTTGAGAGGGAGTCACTGAGCGACTGGAGCTGCAAATGTATCGAACCACTGTCTGCCGTGAACTGCTGGGTGATGCTGTAACGTATAAGGAAGAGAATTAAAACTGCACTGCAAGTGAGCAAAGCAACAAAAATAATTTACAGTTGTTGGTACCTTTTGATCAGTGAAATAAGCCAAAACACTTCAAACATCAAAGCTCTCTTATACCTGCATTAAGGAGGCAATTAAACACACCTGAGCAATTACAAACGGCTGTGAAGCCATGTGTCCCAAACATTATGATGCCCTGAAATGGGGGGACTATGTATAAACACAGCTGTAATTTCTACATGGTGAAACCAAAATGTATTAAAATGGCCTTTATTAAAATCTGACAACGTGCACTTCAACCACATGTGATTTTTTCTATTACAAATCTCAAATTGGGGAGTACAGAGGCAAATAAATAAATGATGGGTCTTTGTCCCAAACATTATGGACGGCACTGTATATTTAACAGGCAAAGGCACTTCACAGTAGAGTTATCAAACACAATTTGACAAGTTACACTAGAAACAGTTTGTGGTAGCTTATTTGATGTGGTAGGTTTTAAACTCAAGAGTCAGAAATTTGAGGGAATTTTCTACTTGGGGAGTTTAGCTTTGTGTTGTTGCTGATACAAGAGATGCTATAATCTTGGCATATTTCTCTTAATTCTTCCCTGGCTGCACTTGCCCTCCTTTCCTATTTCTTCAATGCATAATAAATCTTTACAAGAGCACAAATTCCCTTAAGTCTGAAGAAGGGTCCTGACCTGAGACATCATCCATCTATGTTCTACAGAGATGTTGCCTGGCCTGCTGAGTTACTCCAGCACTTTGTGTGTTTTTTTGTTGTTGTAAATCAGCATCTATATTTCCTTGTTTGTTCAAAACTCTTCAGTTTTTTATATGGCCTCTTAAACTTGACTAATACTTGACCCAAATACAAAGTGTTGTAGGAACTTGGTGAGTCAGGCAGCATCTGTGGAGGGAATGGTAGACAACGTTGCAGGTCCGGATGCCCCTTCAGATTGGTGAGGAGCCTTGACCTGAAATATATCCTGTCCGTTCCCTCCACAGATGCTGCCCGACCCACTGAGTCCCTCCATCACTTTGTGCTTCACTCACGATTCCAACATTTGCAGTTCCTTGTGTCCCCATTTGACTAATACCTGTTGATGTTAGAACATTAGGAACAAGAACAGACCCACAAGCTCCATCCATCCAGCTTTACAAGTTTAGTTTTCAATTCTTATTTATGGATCCTTCACATAAAAATTAAAAAAGTTGAGAAATCTTACCTGAATAGGTGACAGTGAGTATTTTTGACTTGTTATCATAATTGAACTCATTCAGCTTGTGCCTCCCATAGTTGTGAAAATTCACATTCTCTCTCCCTTGGGCTTGGTATCTGAAGATCAGGCAAACAGCCACATCCGAACAGTCAGAAGCAAACATGAAAGGTTCACTAAATGGACGACAAGGGCTAAATGAGTAAAGAATATTAAGATCAGAATCCCCAGACGAAATAGTTGTAAGAGATGTATCCCTTGCCAGAAATCCATTATCGTCCCCCACTGCTGCTAGGTTAATTACTCCTGATCCATCCTTCATTACACATTTGCAGGAATTCAGCTTAATGCATTCTGATCTCTGGGAGAAAGAGGGAGAAGACCATAATATCAGCAGCAAGTATAGCCAGCTGAAAGTCCCAACCCCTGTACTCTGCATCTTGGAGAGGAATTTGTCACAATGCATCTATGTTTAAAATGATGCAACAGTGAGGAGTGTATTTATTTGAAGTCGGCAACTAAAAGGACACTCTTTGCAGTCGTTCATTGGTACAGAAATTGTAGATGCTAAATGAAATCATCAGGTTAGTGCAACCCTCCACAGCTGATTGGTATAACGCTGTCTCTTTTATTGAGCAAGGTAAAATTCCACAGATTTAAAATTGTTATTTTCAAGTTCCTACTTTGCTCATTTTCTCTATCTCCTTGCAGCCATTTAAACATCTGAGATGTCTGCACTCTGATTTTAGGTACATCTTCAATTTTAATCAATTAACTCATTAATGACCCTGTATTTAGCTGCTTAGTTTCCAAACTGGAGTTCCTTCCCTCTCCATGAAGAAATTCTTTAAAACTACCTCGAGAGTCGAGTGATTGTCATATGTACTGGCAACTGACAAATTAATTTCTGCAGCTTAAAAAGCCCATTAGCACAACACAAATAAATATATAATAATCAATAAATTAATAACAGTAGTAGGTAACCATAAGTGCAAAACAGATGTCCATGGTGCACCATTTGAAGTGGTCAACTAGAACTAATAATGACTTTACACTGTGACTGAGACTGGTGCAAAACAGTGCTGGAATGACTCAGCAGGCCGGGCAGCATCTGTGGATGGAAAGTGAGCAATGTACAACATATTGGGAAGCTAATAGGTTGGAGACTTCTTTATCTCTGAAGTTCACTAAAGTGCAGAGCATAGCAAAATGTAAAGTTGAAAGTGAATAAACTGAGTTATAATCTTAAATATTATAAATAGCCACAGGAAAGAGTTCAATGATAATGATAGGTGCTGATAGTCATGTCAAGAACAAGTCTCATTTGAAATAAGTAGCTGCAGTTTGAGGAGATTAGATTCAGAACTGGTGAACTGGAATCTGAACTTTGGGTACTGCAATGTATCAGAGGGGAAGAAAATTAATTGAGCAACTCTTTCATTGCAAGTTATGTATTGTAGATTCTGATTATCTATTGTAGATTTGGTCAATGAACAGGAACAGAACGTTTGACTATGGGTGAAGAAATTACGAGGAACCAGATGGCAACAGTGGAACCATGTCTCCCCAGAGCAGTTACAAACAATCTGCTGGAGGAAATCAGCAGCTCAAGTACCATCTGTGGATCGAAAGGAAATGGTGAAATGTTTCGGTTTAAAACCCTGCACTGGGAACTTTGACCATTTCCTTTCCATCCACAGATGTTGCTCGACCTGCTGAGTTCCTCTGGCAGATTGTTTTGTTGCACCAGATTACAGCATCTGCAGTCTCTTGTGAGCGCAGAGTTGTTTGTCACTCAAACTTACTGTGAAATTCTATCATGTTATGATTGTTATTCCCCAGAGAATATTTATACTTATCCAATAGATATAAGGTTGTAGCAGTTTGCGTGAACAAGGATTAGCAAAATGACCACGGCATCAAGATACTGAGAAAAGTAACTCAATTTTGTCAACACCATTTTGTTGAAGAGAAATTATGTTTGACCAAATTGTTTGACTTCTTCATCAGCAAAGAGGAACCAATGCACTTCAATGCACTTGAATTTCCAAAAGACATTAGATAATGTGCCAAGTTAAAGATTATCACAGAAAATAAAAGTTTATAAAATAGGAAGTAATGTTATCGTGAATAGTTAATAGGAATCTAGGCACAAATGGATCATCTTCTGGCATGCTGCCGAGATTGATGCTGGGGCTTCAGATGTTTTTTGCTATTTATACGAATTACTTGGCGAAGGCGTGGAGTGATTACTAAATATGCTGATGATAGAAAGAAGTTAGTTGTGAAGAGGGATAAGAGTGATTTATGAGCATGGATCATTTAAAGAGAAATTTGGTAGGCATGAAGAATAATATTCTGATAAAACTGGATAGAGAAGCAAAAGGACAAAAAAAGATAAATAACTCAGCAGATCAAGCAGCATCTCTGGGGAACATGGATAGGTGACGTTTTGGGTTGAGACCCTGAGTGTCATTGTGTCTCAGTGTGGAAACAGGCCCTTCGGCTGAACGTGCCCACGCCACATGTCCCATCTACGCTAGTCCCACCTGCCTGCAGTTGGCCCATATCCCTCCAAACATGTACCTGTCTAAATGTTTCTTAAACGTCGTGATAGTCCCTGCCTCAACTACCTCCTCCGGCAGCTCGTTCCATACTCCATATAAAATTCTTAAGGGAGTGGACAAGCTAGATGCAGTAAACATTTTCCTGATATTGGGGAAGTCCAAAACCAGGAGTCACAGTTTAACAATGGGTAGGCCATTTAGGAATGAGATGAGGAAAAAAAAATGAGACGAGGGAAAAAAAAATCACCCAGAGAGTTGTGAATCTGTGGAATTCTCTGCCACAGAAGACAGTGGAGGCCAATGCTTTCAAGAGAGTTAGATTTAGCTCTTCGGACTAAAGGAATCAAGGGATATGGGGGGGAAAAGCAGGAATAGGGTACTGATTTTGGATGATCAGCCATGATCATATTGAATGGTTCGAAGGGCCGAATGGCCTACTCCTGCACCTATTTTTCATGTTTCTACCTACCACCCTTTGTGTGAAAAAGTTACCCATCAGGTTCCTATTAGATCTAACCACCCCCCCCCCCCCCCCCCCCTCACCTTAAACCTATGTCCTCTGGTTCTCGATTCCCCTACTCTGGGCAAGAGGCTCTGTGCGTCTACCTGATCTATTCCTCTCATGATGTTTTACACCTCAATAAGGTCACCCCTTATCCTCCTGCGCTCCAAGGAATAGACTCCTTCTTAGCTGCAAAGCGTGGGAGGAGGCATTGAAACAAATTTCTAGCATATGCAGATCCTTATGCCAACAGTTTGGGAACTTTGATTTCAATCCCTGCTAACACACAGTAATGTGGAGCAGAGGTGGGGGAGGCTGTGCCATGATATCCAGGGGCTGAGCCACGTCACCAGCTGCTCGCTGTCGTTACCACAGTCCCCCAGCAGCGGGCGCTGCGGGACGCGCATGCGCTCTGTCCGGCTGCGCTGCCTCCTCACCGTCTCCGGCGGCGGTGGTGGGTGAAGGAATGGCTGAGCGGGCGAGCCCGTAATTAAAGGGCAAGTCTGGGTGTTTATTCACCGGCCGCTGACAATACGTCGGGAGGTACGTGGGGGGCGGGCTGACTGACTGAGTGAGGAGCCAAGCTGGAAGCAGATTCGGCTTCTCCCGGAAGCTGCCTGGCGGAGCCCACGTGAACCTTCCCGTGACCCGGAAGTTGACGGCTCGCTGCGCAAGGTGGTGACCATGGTGAGTGAGAGGCGCTCAGACCGGCGGCGGCGGCGGGAAGGAGGAGGAGGAGGCGTCGTCGTCCCCAGCCCCAGCCTCAGCCCCAGCTCCAGCCCCAGCCCCAGCCCCAGCACCCCCGGTCCACACCCGGCCCTAACCTACACCCTCTCCTCCCCCCCACCACACCACAGTGATTTGCTCAGTCTGATTCCGACCGGAGCAAGTGACGGCGTGGAAGAAGTGTCCGTCCGTCCGTCCGTCATTCAGCCCGCCAGTCCCCGCCCTTTTCACACATTGGAAGCTCTGTACCCATCCGTATCTCTAGTCTCTCTCTTTCCCCTGACCCTCAGTCTGAAGAAGGGTCTCGATCCGAAACGTCTCCCATTCCTTCTCTCCAGAGATGCTGCCTGTCCCTCTGAGTTACTCCAGCATTTTGTGTCTACGGTTTAAACCAGCATCAGCAATTCCTTCCTCCACAGACCCCCCCCCCCCAGGTCTACACCCCCCTGGGCTCGGTCCACACCTTACCCCACACAAAATACTGGAGTAACTCAGCGAGACAGGCAGCATCTCTGGGGAGAAGGAATGCGTGATGTTTCATGTCGAGACCCTTCTTCAGAGTGAGAGTCAGGGGAAAGGGAGACTTGAGATATGGAAGGGTAAGGTGCAAAAACTACAGATCAAACCTTGTGGGGCCCGTGTGTCGCTCACTACCATGTCCGAGATACAATTCTGTAGCCTGGCATATTGTGGTCGTCCAGTCAAATAGTTACTGATCCAGGACAGCAATGGAACATCCACCCACATCTTCGTCGGTTTGCTCCCTAGCAGTGCAGGCCGGATGGTGTTAAAAGCATTAGAGAAGTTAAAAAGTCGGTAAGTGCTTACCGTCTTATCCAGGTGAGCATAGGAACGATGGAGCAGGTCAATAATGGTAAACGAACTGCAGGGGGTCCAGGTCTGGTTTAACCAGGGGTTGTAGGTGAGTGAGCACCAGCCTTTCCAGTGACTTCATGATGTGTGAAGTCAGCGCCACCAGTCTGTAGTCATTGGAAGAGCTGGGACATGTCCCCTTTGGTACAGGAAACAGGCAGGATGTCTTCCACATCACAGGAACCCTCCGGATGAAGATATGCTGGAGTACTCCGCACAACTGGCTGGCACACGCCTAAATTATCCTGGGGCTGATGCCATCGGGACCCGTGGCTTTGCCTGGGCAGTGTCTGCTCAGCTCTTTCCTCACCTGCTCAGCCTTGATGGTCAGGTGCGACAAAGAAAGAGCAGAGGAAGTGGACCATTTGGATTGAGGGGGAGAGTCTGATTCTTGATGATATTTCCAGCCTTCCTGATACAATTCCCTGCCCCCCCCTTATCCATAATGTCTGTGATGCCCTCTGGTGCCTTTTTGCCGACTGTCTCATCTTTACTATGGACTTAATTTCCATCTATACTTCCGTCCACACTAGAATGGTCTGAGGAGCTTTCACTTTCTCCTTTAACGGGTTAATCCAGCTTCTCTCCAAGATTACCCTCATTTGTGTAACAGCTAATTTTTACATTCAACAGCTTCTTCAATTCATTAGTTTTCTGTGTATCAAAGGTATAGCAGTGTGAATCTGCTAGGTCCATAGATAGATGGATCTTAGATACAGCAAAGAAACGGCCCTTCCACCCTTGTCCTTGCCAATCATCAAGTAGCAATGTTACAAAATTTTGAGATTTTAAAAATAAAGTCTGCAATTTATCCCATCAGATAAAGCATAAAAAGTTTAATTTGACACCTAATTCACTTTCATATCTTCAGTATTAAAGAAGTTATGGCCATTTTCATACTCGGAAATTAGCATCTTGTTCCCTATTGGTTTTCCATTGACTTAACACAAAAGCTGTGATCGAGGACAGTTAAAAGCCCATAACTTTCTTAAAAATTAAGATAACTGAAAGAAATTTTCAGTTATTATAGATTGAAGCATTCTGAAACAAATATGAAACAATCTTACTTAGAAGACATGAAAGTAAAGCATATAATTAGTTAGTTACCTAATTGTAGCTAATTACAAAATTCAATTACTAGATCTAAACATCTATCAATTTCTTAAGAATAGATTAACATTTTTAAATAGCCTAAGTGTCCAAATAACATTCACACAATAATTCACAATATAACATAATTTTTAAATCTCATTTTCATGAATTTACAGGCCAAATGGAAGGAATTGAATGTTTAATACCTGTAAATTAATGGGGATTTAAATCATCTTGTGAGTGAGGATTTCTGGAACGCGATCTTTTGGAACGTTGATTTGCGGTGAATTTAACCCCGTATTGGCATGAAAAATACTGCCGTTAATTCGTGGGATAAAATCACCGTGTCGCATGAAAAAATGTGAATTAAAGGCTTCTTAAGAAGCACTTTTATACATTTAAAGAAACCACTTTCGTTTACCTGTCCCGCGTGTGAAATCCGTCCCCGTTATCGGCGTTGACGCTTCAGGAGCTGATTTTAAAATTACTCTAGCGCTGACATTGACGATTTAATAAAAATAAAAAATGCACAAAAGGCCACTAGGAACGATTTGTCAGCCAACGCTTGTACTCCAACAAAATATTAACCAGGACAAGGGAGGAGAAACCCGCGTTTTAACCCCGCCCCCCTTAAAGGCGCCAAAATCGCGCACACGGCCAGTGGCAGAATTACAGCGCGACTGAAGGTAAGTTTTGTAACATACCCATTGTTACACTAATTTTTGTATCAAGCACCCATTGTTACACTAATCCCATTTTACTTTCGCCACGTTCCCATTAACTCTCCACAGATTCTACCACAAGCTAGGGGCAATTTGATGGCCAATTAACTTAGCAACCCATTTGGGATGTAGGAAAAATTGAGGCACTCAAAAGAAACCCATGCAGTACAGGGAAAATGTGCAAATTCCACACACAAAGCTCCAGAGGTCAGGATTGAGTTTGTGTTACTCGTGCTGTGAGGCAATAATTCTACTTGCTGCACCATTATTTTAAAATGAGACTATTCAATTACGATATCCATACTTAACACTGTGACAGAGCTTGCTTAATATTTCTGTGAAATGCTTCGGAATATTTTATCGCCAATAAATTTGCGGTATAAAGATTAGCAAATGGAAAAAAAATCCAGAAAAATTGTCAAGCCAATCTAGCTCAGTGTTTTTAATATATATAATAACTGAGTTATATAAAGAGTCAGAGAGGAAATGACAAAGACTAGAAGGCATAGGGAATGTTTAAAGGAGATGTGCAAGACAACTTTTATTACATAGAGGGTGGTGGGTGCTTGGTATGCGCTGCAAAGGGTGATGGTGGAGGCAGATACGATAGTGACATTTCAGAGGCTTTTAGACAGGCATGTGGATATGCAGGGAATGAAGGACTATGAATCACATGCAGACAGAGATGAGATTAGTTTACCTTGGTATCATGTCCAGCATAGACATTGTGGACTGAAGAGCTTGTTGTTGTGCAACAAGCTCTTCAGTCCACAATGTCTATCAGTGAGCCCACGGAGGCTGTTGCAGGAAATCTGAATGTCAAAGAGTGAAATGGTCTACACCATGAGGTGTTTCTATAGGTGCATCCATTCTGTGTTTTATTAGAACCCAGGAATGCTCAATGCATATTCAAGCAAATGTTCATTTGCAGTATCCCTCGTCTTCCATTAAAAAAGATCTAAACTCAATTTGAAGGAATTGATTCTGTATTACCTTTTTGAGTAATCCCTCCAGTTAGGGTATTGCATATTAGATGCACTTTTTGTTTGAATACATGGCCAGCGGGCTGTTGATAACACACCTGTAAAATGTTGTGGTGTATTTTATTGCGCTGTGGCATTTGAAGCAGTCAGTGAGTTTGCTGGAAGGTTACATGTCCCTCTGAAGAAGCTGATACTTGTGTAGGCATTGACATGACTTTGACAATTTTGTAGTGCAGCAGAGATGACAGAACTATGTTCGTCTTGTTTGCCAAATTTCTCTCTTTCTCTCCCTCTCAGGCTACAGGAGTTGACCAACTAGTCGGGATGGGACTAGTGGGCTCCAGCATGCTACTTTTCACATACTACACTATATGGGTCATTGTGTTGGTGAGTATCAATTTTAAAAATGTAGTGATGTATTAACTTAAGTAATGTTGACATAATGCTTATGTTACTGATTTAGTCATCCAAATACACAAATTAATCCTTATTTACTCTCAGGATATGTGTGTTGCTAACCCACATTCACCCATAACGAGTTATTGTCTTTCTGTATGTGATTTAGAAACTACAGTGCCCACCATAATTTTTGGGACAAAGACCCATCATTTATTTATTTGTCTCTGTACTCCACAATTTGAGATTTGTAATTTAAAAAAATCACATGTGATTTTTGGTAAGCCTAAGGTTTGGTTGATGACTCTAACTGTTTTATTCTTGTTTGCCAGTCTCATAATGGTTTCTTTGACTTTCATTGGCACAACTTTGGTCCTCATGTTGATAAACAGCAATAAAACTTTCCAAAGGTGATGGAAAGACTGGAGGAAAGACTTGGTGCTGAGAGCTCTCTTATGTCTGCATTCAGGAGGCAATTAAACACACCTGAGTAATTACAAAGACCTGTGAAGCCATGTGTCCCAAACATTATGATGCCCTGAAATGGGGGGACTATGTATAAACACAGCTGTTATTTCTACATGGTGAAATCAAAATGTATAAAAATACCCTTTAATAAAATCTGACAATGTGCACTTTAACCACATATGATTTTTTTCTGTTACAAATCTCAAATTATGGAGTACAGAGGCAAATAACTAAATGATGGGTCTTTGTCCCAAACATTATGGAGAGCTCTGTGGTCCACAAGGCAGTCAATAGTCCACGTGGGGCAGCAGTCGCATGAATGGATGAAGATGGCAGACTTCTTCCCAATTGTGCTTCTGTAACATTCCAACACGTTCATGTATAATTTACCAATGCCATTTTTTATTTTTCAAACATTACAACCTATTTTTTAATTTATTTGCATTGCAGTTATTCACTCAAGGCAAAAATAAATTACGTTGGTTGTATGCCCACTTTTCATATCCTCAGAACTTCACGAAATATTCCACTGATATTTATCAAGCACATAGATTATTGGAATACACAAATCAAAAATCCTTAGAAATAATCAGGGAATAATATCAGACACTAGTGATTTGAGGCTCTGACCTAAGAATAATAATTTTGTTGTGCCTGTTTCTCCACTTTCAGAGATCTGCTCCAAATGACTTTTCACACTTTATCTTACTTTAAACCTGCTGATCAAATTAATTATTGTGTTTGCAGCCATTTGTGGATAGTAGACATATTCTTCACAGCTATTTCTTGCCACGAGAATATGCCGTGATCTTGCCCGCTGTTGCTGGTCTGCTCCTGGTTTTATTAGTGGGTAAGTGCTCAGATTTCTTCCTCTCATTGCATAGTACTTGTTTCAATATAATTTCTGCCGTCACTTATTGCTCTGACTTCTTTAGTTAACTGACGGTAACTATACTTCAAAGTACTTCACTGAAGTACTTTGCAGCATTTCTTTGCTTCCACTTTGTCATAGTAGCAACATTATAAACCTTTAAAATTGATACCATTTGTCCTTGCAGAAATATACATTTGATTAAATTAACAAAAAATCTATTAAGAGTCATACAGCACGGAAACAGGTCCTTCCGCCAACCAAAGATGCCCATTTAAACTAGTCCTATAGATATCTACCGCTGCTGAACAATACTCTTAAATTGATTTTCCTAGTCAATTTTAATTGAACTCTCCTCATGACAATTTTGAATACTGATTTCAGATCCAGGTTTCTCATCCTCAAACTGAAATTTAAATTCTACCATACAATGACCACTCTTTCCTGGGTAGAACACAAAGTACTGGAATAGCTCGGCGGGTCAGGCAGCATCTCTGTAGAACATGTGTTGGCAAAGCTTTAAGCTTGAAACCCTTCTTCAGACTGATACCTTGTGTCTACTCTTTCCAGGATGATTCTTTACTGTGGGATCATCAGTTGGTTACCTGCAAGGTTCATGCTCTATTTAAACTCTCAGGATCTCTGTTCATCTATTATATTATTAAAACTCTGTGTGTGTGTTTATTTGTGGGTGTCAGATTTGGCCTTTGATTCCTTGTTCCGCCAAAACCACACGCAGAAACTCCGAGATTTTTTTCAATTCGCTAGACATTACACTTTTACATACCCTAACACACTCCTCATTAAATTTCGTCGTTTTTATGTACATATTTTTAAATAGAATCCACCCCCCCTCCCCCCACCACTAATTTTTTTGAATCCTGCTAGCCAGCGAGCTGCTGCATGACTCACAGTGCCATCACAGATGTCCAATCACAATGGATCTCATTTACCTATGATATGACATCACAATGGGTCAGGGCTAGGAGATTGGAACCTTCATGTGAGCCCTCTAAAATCAAACAGCTGCATGACTCACAGAGCCATCTCACAGATGTACAATCACAATGGATCCCACGAATGCAATCAACCCGGCGTGCACAATCAAATAGAGCAATTTGTCCTACCCCCCTCCCTATCTACCCCCCTCCCTATCTACCCCCTCCCTATCTACCCCCTCCCTATATACCCCCTCCCTATCTACCCTCTCCCTATCCACCGCCCTCCACTCCCCCTCCCCCCTCCACTACCCCTCCTATCCTCCCCCCCTCTCCTCCATCCCCTCCTGTTCTCTCCCCCTCCACCTCCTCATCTCACTCCCCTCCACCTCTCCCCTCCTCTTCTCTCTCCCCCTCCCATCTCCTCCAACCCCAGCACTCACCCCCTCCTCTCTCTCCTCCCCCCTCTCCCCTGTACTCTCTCTCTCCCCTCTATTCTCTCTCTTCCCCTCACTCCCTCCCATGCCTTTCCCCCTCTTCCCTTCTCTCTCCCCCCTTCTCGCTCCCCCCTTCTCTCTCCCCCTCCTCTCGCTCCCCCTCCTCTCTCTCTCACTCCTCCCTCTCCCCCTCTTCTCTCTCCCTCTCCTCTCCCTCGCCATCCAATCTCTCTCCACCTCCCCCCTCTCTCCCCCCCACCTCTACCACCCTCTCTCCTCCCTCCTTACTCCCTCCCCCCTCCCATTTATCCCCTTCCCCTCTACCCCCTCCACATCGTATTCTCCAACCCCCTCTCCACCCTCCCCTCCCCCCCTCTCCACCCTCCCCACCCTCCCCATCACCTCTCCCCCTCCTCTTCTCTCCCCCACCTCCCCTCCACCTCTCCCTCTCTTCTCTCCACCCTCCAACTCTCCCCCTCCTCTTCTCCCCCTCCAAGTCTCCCCCTCACCTCTCCTCTCACCCCCTCCTCTCTCTCCCCCTACCTCCTCCTCTCCCATCTACTCGCTCTCCCCCCTCTAATCTCTCTGTCTTCCCTCTAATCTCTTTCTCCCCATCCGTCCCTCCCTTCCACCCCATACCTTTCTCTCTCTCCCCCTTCTCTCTCCCACTCCCCCTTCTCTCTCTCTCCCCCTTCTCTCTCTCTCCCCCTTCTCTCTCTCTCCCCCTTCTCTCTCTCTCCCCCTTCTCTCTCCCCTTCCCACTCTCTCCCCCTTCTCTCTCTCCCCCCCTTCTCTCTCTCTCTCTCTCCCCTTCTCTCTCTCTCCCCCTTCTCTCTCTCTCCCCCTTCTCTCTCTCTCCCCTTCTCTCTCTCCCCCTTCTCTCTCTCCCCCTTCTCTCTCTCCCCCTCCTCTCTCCTCCTCTTCTCTCTCCCCCTCTTCTCTCTCCCCCTCTTCTCTCTCCCCCTCTTCTCTCTCCCCCTCTTCTCTCTCCCCCTCCACTCCTTTCTCCACCACCCCCCTCTCCCCCCCACCTCTACCACCCTCTCTCCTCCCTCCTCTCTCCCTCCCCCTCCCCCACTCTGCCCCCTCCCTTCTACCCCCTCCACTCCCCCTCCACCCTCTACCTCTTATTCTCCTCCCCCTCTCCACCCCCCCTCTCCCCCCTCCACCTCTCCCCCTCCTCTTCCCTCTCCTTTTCTCTCCCCCTCCAACTCCCCCCCTCCTCTTCTCTCCCCTCCAACTCTCCCCCTCCCCTCTCCTTCCCCTCACACCCTTTCCTCTCTCTCTCTCCCCCTCCCTCCCCCTCTACTCTCTCTCCCCTCCACTCTCTCTCCCCTCTAATCTCCCTCTCCCCTTCCCCTCTCCTCTCCCCTCTTCCCCTCTCCCCTTCCCCTCCCCCACCCTTCTCTACCCCCCTCACCCACCCGTCTCTCCCCCCCTCCCCCTCTACCACATCCCTTCCACCTACCCCTGTCTCCCCCTTTACCCTCCCCGCTCTCCTCCCCTCCCCACTCTCTCCCCCCTCTCCCCTCCCCCTCTCCTCACCCCTCCCCCTCTCTCCTCACCCATCTCTCCTTACCCCTCTCTCCTGTGTGTGTGTGGGTGTATGTCAGGTTATGTCATTTTGATTTTGCCTTTGATTCGTTGGTCCGCCAAAACCACACGCAAAAACTCCGAGATTTTTACCATTTCACTAGCGATTTTACTTTTACATTCGCATATCCACTACTCATTAAATTTCGTCATTTTTCTGTACACATTTTTAACAAAATCCTCCCTCTCCCCCCCCCCACTCACTCATTTTGTCGCCTCCTGCTGGCCACCTTCTCATCGCGTGCCGCGCGAACCATAACGGCTGCTGCCGCCCGGCTCTCCTCCACTCACCCCCCCCCCCTGGTGCGGCTCTGTCACGCTGGCGGAAGGCACAGATCGGCTGGTCCCCCGCTGCTTTTTGTCGTCCTCGCTGCCGGCCCGCACGCTTGCACTGTCCGAAAATCCCGCGCGTCAACGGCCTGTCGGCCCACAGGCGCATTGAGGGCGTACGCAGCGTCTCCACGGGCGTAGGCAGCGTCTTGACGTCGTACGCAGCGTCTTGACATTGTACACAGCGTCTTGACGGCATACGCCTAGCGCGTGGCGTTGTGCGATGACTTCAGGCAGCCCCCCTTGCAACCGCGAGTTGCGGGAACTGACCCAACGGGTCTGCACTTGGTCTAGTATTATTTAAAAGCCTGTTGGCCTGAATGGCATGTTTCTATTTTCAAGTTGACAGTATCCTGTTATCTTCTCATTCCAGGAACATTTATTGCCATAGTTATGTGGAAAAACAGAAAGCCTACAAAGAAAACAGATTAAACAGGACTCAAATAAGAACTGCAAGGTTACTTCATTGTCAGCATGTCCAGGTCAGAAAACAGATTCAACAGAGGATTAAAATACAGAAGGCAAAATAACAGAATAAACCTGCTTCATTGGTAGTTGTGAGATACTGTCACATGCTGTTTTTTGGGCATCTGCACTACTATCTTAATACCTGATTCATGTCTGCAATGGTATTCCTCTAGTGCCAGTTCTGGACATTGTGTTCCGTGGTATTAGCTGTTCAATGTCACTGTGAAACTTAAACATTTTGTTTTGTCAAAGAGAAAAGCATATAAACTAAACTAAAATGTTCTTTCCAAAATTTAAGTGCTGTTTGGACTTGTCAATATATCAATCAAAGGACAATTTGAAATACCATTTGACTAAAAAATGCTCTACATTGGTGAGGATAACAAGTGGACTGTCGCTACAGGTTGAAGATTTTTAATTCATGAGTTAAGCATGCATCTGTTCTGAAGATCATATGTCCATGTTTCTAATCTTAAATATGGCTGCAAAATTGAAGTTTTGACATTTACCACAGACAAATATGCAATGAAAGAAACAGGGCAACTTTTCATGCCTTTAGAAAAATACTTTTGAGAATAATCTTGTAACTACAGTATATTTTAGGTGATAGATCACAAAGGGATCAATGTAATGTACATCCAATAGCAAGCTACAAATTGCATTATCCATAAACCTTCTGTTTGAAGTGTGGGGAAGAGAGAGAAAGACGTACCCATTCCTGGATATATCAGAAATATGTTTGATGCATCAATTTCTTGTATAAAATGACCAATTTATCAATAATTATGGAAATCCAAGGACCATTCTTAAACCTGGCATTTCAGTTTTCTGGAGTGCTCTCTGCACAGTGGTGAGCTTTTCAAACATTCATTTCTCATGATATGGGTTGGCATCTATAATTAATCCAGAGGTTACCTTTGAAAAGGTGATAGACCTCTGCCTTAAACACATATTCTACTGTGGTGCAGTCAGTAGGACAATTCCAGGACCTTAGTAGTGTGAAATCGAATGAGTGGTAGAAAATATCTAAGATGCAATAGTGTATTACCCGTATCATCTGCTGTTGATCGTGTCCCATGTAGTCCAAAGCTCTTAGAGTTTTAGGAGATGGAGGCATCGGGTTTCAACGCGCTGCTGAAGAAGTCTTGTTACAATGGAACCTGAGAATAATACATACTTCTTTCAGAGCGGGCCAGGAGTGAATGGACTACTGGTCAAACACGCTGCTTCATCCTGAATGGTGTTTCTCTCCATGAAGTAAAATCAGAGCCTGACTCTGCTGTTGCAGTTACACATAATAAAGCAAAGTGGTAATTGCTTTGCAAAGTAATCGTGGGAGTATTACCAGTAACTTGGTTTAATCTTACAGTGTTTTAGAAATAACTTGAATTGCGGGAGAGTTATGCTGAAAATGTTTTTTGTTGATCATAAACACGTTTTGCATCATAAATTGACATCATGGAAACAGATATACAGGAATCATATTAAATCTGCCTGCATTTAGTCTTTTTTTACAGCTGATTGAAGAAGCCTTAAATCCAGTTGCAGTATTTTAAATATTTTATGCACTTAAAGAAGAAAAATAAAATCATTTCAAAATTACAGACAAGGATGTTCATTTTGTTGTAAAATTAGAGTTTTTTGATGTTGCATCAATTAAAAAAGTTTAATGAAACATCTGAATTTTAAATGGAAAATAATCTCTGTGGAATCTGTTTACATTGAAGTTCAGCAACACGACTTACTTTGTCCAGATCAACAGGAACTTGCATGAGCCCGTCTCTGTGGGATATGCTGAACAGTCCTTGCTCCACACTTACTTTGGCTCACTCTCTTCACTCTTCCTGTTACATAAATTCCATCAGCTTTCTTGATTACTTTTGTTATCCATGAGATTTTATTGACCCATCTCTGTGACCATGACTTTTTTCCCATCTCTATGGTTTTGAGTTTTTGACCATTTAGAATGTACGTCATCTCATTTAGGTCCCGTCTTACTGTATTGAACGTAGTGGTTTATTTATCTAGCAGCCGCCTTTTTCACCCTTTGCTCTGCAACTACAACACACCAGCTTTATTAATGTCGAGATTAAATCCCGTCATCCAAGCCCCAATTTTGTTGCGATAAGTTAACTGCTTATTGAACGTTGGTTTCTTTGTTTTTAAACATTTCTGAACTTTTTTTATGCAGCGTGTTTCCATTTACCTTGTAGTTATTCATATGTCACTTATGGTGTTAACCCTGGCATTTAGTAAATCAACAGAGAACTTTGTGATACATTCACATCTCAACGGGGCCAACTGCTCGGCTATTCCTTGCGTGAGCTTTTAAAATATTTGTTTATTCTTAATATATTTTCTCCCTGGAGATTCGTTGCTGTGTATGGTTGCAAACTGCTACAAGTTTACTGTAAATGTGGAAAGTGTTAATACCTGTTGTGGTTGAAGCTGTTTTATTTACTTCAGTTATAGCGTGCTGCAGCTGGTTTGATTAAGATCAGTATGTTATGGAAATGTATAATTAGAAGGATTAGACTCAATTATAGCCTTGGTTCTATTGTTTCATTGGAGAGTGGGTGTGCTCTAAAGTTTTCTGATTGCTGAGCTAAGTGACATGAACTCTCATGAGACAATGGAAATGTCTTATTAGTTTGGGTAACATGTATATTGAAATTGTTCAAACTTGGACAATGTGCATGTCTTGTCTTTATAATGTGAGCAGCAATTGTTACCAGAATCAAGGATGTATAACTAACAGAAAAGATTGAACAGGCTCTTTCATTTGGAAAATTGTGGTTGAGTTGTGGGATAATGTGTTTGAGACCTTTGATCATGAGTTTGATATGGTAGGTATAAAGGGGAGATCAAAACTGGTGACTATAAGATTAAGATAATGCAGGGTTACTTAATTATGCATAGAATAATGGGGAATCAGAACTCGCTGGAACAGCACTCAACAAAATATTGGGGTGATTAGCAAAAATGGCAGTAATGGTTAATTAGATAAGTACAAAAGGGAAAAAGCAATAGAGGAACAAGTTAATAATGAGTTTGAGAGTTAGGAGGATGTTATACATCAGCATAGAACATTTGGACTGAATTGTTTGTTTCAGAGCTGTGTATTTTATAATTTCATCCTGTCAGATTACCTGAAGTCACAGTAATGGTATGGCTCTAATTCTGCATTTGGATGTGCAGTGCCAGAAAATAAAGTGTTTTTAGTTTTGATGTTTCTTCTGTCTTTATTTTTCCAGTGTCTTTCTCTTTGAATGCGAAACATTGTCATGAACACAATTTGTCACTATTCCTTTGTCACAGATCTTGTATGATCAAAGTTTGGAATGATCACCCAGGTGAAATTCTAAATTAAATATCAAGGATTATCATGTTCGACATTAATCCTTGTTTAGCACCAGCTTGTTTACTACAAACACCCAAAACCAAAAGATGAATCTGTATATGGTGGAGTCTCTCGGGACGAAAGGTAATCCCTAGCTCTGTTATAATTTAATTTTCAAGCTGGCAAAGACTGCATTTATTTTGTGTTAAAGAAGGAACTGCAGATGCTGGAAAATCGAAGGTACACAAAAATGCTGGAGAAACTCAGCGGGTGCAGCAGCATCTATGGAGCGAAGGAAATAGGTAACGTTACCTATTTCCTTCGCTCCATAGATGCTGCTGCACCCGCTGAGTTTCTCCAGCATTTTTGTGTACCTAGCATTTATTTTGTGCTGCATTCAAGTGTTGACTACTTGATTTCAAGATTTTAACTCGGTAAAAACGCCATCTGCCCAGACTTTCAAAAACATTCAATGGCTGTTATATGCCATTTTATCAAAATTATATTCTGTTTGTACTCGGACTGCCGCTCTCACCCAATGATACCAAGATTCCTTTGGGTCTGATATCTATTGACCCTTACAGCAAGTTGCACACTCTAAGTTCAGACTTTTCTCTGATCCACATCCCATTATTAACCACCTTGCCATTCCTCAGGGGGAAAAGCCACAAGATAGAGAGAAATTCAATGAAAGGATGACTAATTTTACCAATGATTTACATGAATCATTTTTAGATTTGTGGTGAAAATGTAAGGAATTTCAAAAGAGGCTGGAAGTAGGAAACATAATATATTTTAAATTATTGTCTGGTTCTCAAATATTTAAGGCTATAAAAGGAATACTATCTTGCAAAGTACATGTGTCATCTCCTAGCAACCTGGTGTGAGTTATTAATATTTAATAGTTTTGCTGATGCTATTGTGGCTTAGCTTTGCCAAAACATAGACAGCCGATGATCAGTGTAAAATACATCCTGCATGCTTATTGATGTTGAGAAGGAAGGAGACTTCATTCTTAGCAATGTTCAACCACGAAAACAGGTTCCCTTGCTGCCATTAAGGAGATTATCATGCTCTGTGACTCGGAGAAGGAAACAGTTTTTTCGCTTTGGATAGTAGACTCTTTCAGAGAGATCGCCGTGATGAAAAGCAGAGAGATTTGAAGTCAACATTTTTTTTGTGGATCGATATGAAGTGGGACAGTGTTACCACATCAACAGAAACTGAATGCAGCAATGAAGAAATGTGGATGTTACTGATAACAGCCCTAGCAAGCTGGGAGATGGTCTTGCACTTATTGAGAGGTTTGGATATACAGATATAGAGGTTTGAATATACTTGCATATGACAAACTGATGCAATTAGAAAATATTCTTGTCTTCATAGTATCACCAAAACCGAGACGTTCAAAAGATAAATTCTAGATTACCGATTATGTGATGTGTTAATTAGTGCTGTCAAGGCTGGTTTCTACCATCAGATTTCACTGATAGAATTGCACTCTACCACAATCCTTAACTTCCACTTCAATCCAAGTATGTTTATTATTGTCACGTGTGCCTAGGTGTAGTGAAAGCTTTGTTTTGCATGCTACCCAATCAGACCAGATAATATTATACATAAATACAATCATGTCAAACTCATATCCAATAGGTAGAGCAAAGGGGAAGATACTGTGCAGAATATAGTTCACAGCATTGTAGCGCAGTACTTCCATAGACAAAGTCAAATGTCTGCAATGGAATAGAGGTGAATTAGACAGTACTCTAACTTTTGGAAGAACCTTTCAGAAGCATGATAACAGAGGGAAAGAAGCTGTTCCTGAGTGATGGTGCACGGTTTAAAGCTTCTGCACCTGCCGGATGGGAGCAAAGGGAACAAGGGAATGTCTGGGATGGTACAAGTCTTTGATTTGGTTGGCTGCTTTTCTGAGGCTGTGTGAAGTATAGATGGAGTCAATGGTGGAGGGTCTGGTCTGATTGGACTGGTCTGCATCTACAACTCTGCAGTGTCTTGCAGTCTTGAACAGAGCTATTCCAAAACCAAGTTGTGATGCAACCCAATAGTATGCATTCTATGTTGTATCTAGACATTTGTAAGAGGTATTGGAGGCATACCAAATTTTCTCAGTCACCTAAGGAAGAAGAGGAGTATGTGTGTCTTCATGGCTGTTACGTCAAGTACAATATTTTGCTCTGCATATACTTCATACTACTACTTAGGAGCCAACGTTGTTTCAATGAGTGTAGATAGGCATCTTAGGACCAGAGATAAACAAAAAATCAAAATGCTAGCCTGATTTAACATTAACAGGATCACATGTGCATGATGGCAAATTTAGCATATAATAGAATAAAAATCAAGCAATTGCATTATAACTCTTTTGTCTATGACAATAAGTATGAATGTTGGTGGACAATTAAACAGCTGACAGAAGAGAGAAGCTCCAAGCACATTCTCGTAGGTAGACAAAAATGCTGGAGAAACTCAGCGGGTGAGGCAGCATCTACGGAGCGAAGGAATAGGTGACTATTTGGGTCGAGACCCTTCTTCAGATTCTCATTCTCATCCTCGTTGTCAATAAAGACAGCACAAAGTTCTACAAAGACTAGTAATGTGATGGAATATTCTGTATTTTTAATGCAATTGATGAATAACAACAGTTAATTATATTTTATTTTTCAATAATGTGTCATGGGACTTAGTTCATGCTCATCCAAGCAGGAACTTTAGTAACGGGCCCAAGATTACCACTCACTTTAGTTTAGTTTAGAGATACAGCGCGGAAGCAGGCCCTTCAGCCCACTGGGTCCGTGCACACCAACACTATCCGACACACATTAGGGACAATTTACACTTATACCAAGCCAATTAACCTACAAACCTGTACGTCTTTGGAGTGTGGGAGGAAACCGAATATCTTGGAGAAAATTCACTCGGTCACGGGAAAACGTACAAACTCCGTAAAGACAGCACCCGTAGTCAGGATCGAACCCGGCGCTGCAAGCATGTAAGGCAGAAACTCTACCGCTGCTCCACCGTGGCTGTCCTGTCTTTAATTGCCTTTCTCCTGGCAATTTCTCCAGTACGTGAGCAGGCTACAATAGGCAGCACCATGAAAAATTATCATTCTTTCAGAGACCATTTGTTTATTTGCTCAATGACATGGAAGCTAACGGCAGCAAATGAAACCACTTGGTCTATGCCAGTGTTTACGTTTCACATGAGCTCATATTTCATAAAGTAACTCCTATCCTTTCCCTCAATATTCATATTGAGCTTCCTCTTACATATTTTTGTTAATTGCCTCAGAGTGATACAATGTGGAAACAGGCCCTTCGGCCCTACTTGCCCACACTGGCCAACATATCCCAGCTACACTAGTCCCACCTGCCAGCATTTGATCCATATCCCTCCAAACCTGTCCTATACATGTACCTGTCTAACTGCTTCTTAAATGTTGGGATAGCCCCTGCCTCAACTACCTCCTCTGGCAGCTTGTTCCATATATCCACCACCCTTTGTGTGAAAAAGTTACCCCTCAGATTCCTATTAAATTTTAAACCTATGTCCTCTGGTCCTCAATTCACCTACTCTGGGCAAGAGACTCTGTGCCTCAACCAGAGTCACATTTAGTACAGTTGAAAATGTGACCGACTGGCACGTGTGCTACTTTCCAGCAGTGTCATCGGTTGCTGTGGTTGGTAAGGCAGAAATTCTGGGTTCTCTTAATACAGGAAGGCCATTGTCCATTCCTGGCAGCCTTGAAATTATTTCCTTGATAACCAGCTACTGCTCCTGGAATGTTGAGTGCTGTGATTAGTCCTTCTGAAAACTGAGACAAAACAACATATCGATAGTTTTAAAAGAGTGATGGTGAGAGTTCAAGGCATGCATGTTCCCGTTAGAGTAAAAGACAAGGCAGCTGGAAGTAAGGAATCCTGGATAAAGAGAGAAATTGAGGCTCTGGTCAGGAAAAGGCAGCAGGGATCAAGAGTATCCCTGGAGGAGTTGAGAGGACTAAGAAGAACTTCAGGAGGGCATAAAAGGGGGCAGGAGATAATTCTGGCTGATGAAATTAAGGAGAAGACAAAGATATTTTATGTACATTAAGGGAAAGAGGATAACTAGAGAGAGAATAGGACCCCTCAGAAACGAAAGCAGTCGTCTGTGGAGCTGCAGGAGATGGGAAAGGTCCTCAATGAGTATTTCTCCTGTTTTTTGCCTTGGAGGTGCTGGTACACCATCGATTTTCCAGCACACTTGGTTCCAGGATTGCCGGATTATCCATTTTGCGAGACCAACCGACGTAACATAAAAATAATTTGACAAGAAAAGTACAGGTACAGCAGTATCTGCAACTCCTTGTATCTGTTTGATTTGGCGCTTGGTTACCGGCCCAAACCCTAACAAGTAAGTGTTGCATTCGGGTATCATTTAGAAACAGCTCCTCAGGCTGCAAATTGAATTCCATTTTCTGAGAGACTCTTCAAGCACTAGTTTACTGGCAAAATTCAAAATGCATCCTGCTGCCTTGATTTGAGCTCAGTGCGCTCGGCACAACACAAAGACCTGTAGACAACGAGGAGACAAGGGTGCAGCACCGGGACTTAGCCATGGGTTTCTGGATCTGGTTGGTGACCACAGTGGCATGTGGAGAGATAAGTCTACAGTGGTACATTTTATCTTAGATACTGCCAGTGGTCTTGTCTCACTCATTCTCTGCAAACAGGACAGTCTGATGCCTGAAAGGCACTAAATCACCATTGACCATTTTTACGAAGATGTTGCCAGGACTAGAGGGTGTGAGCTATAGGGCGAGGTTGAGTAGGCTGGGTCCCTATTCCATGGAGCGTAGGAGGATGAGGGGAGATCTTATAGAGGTATACAAAATCATGAGAGGAATAGGTCGGGTAGATGCACAGAGTCTTTTACACAGAGTAGAGGACCAGAGGACATAGGTTCAAGGTGAAGGGGAAAAGATTTAATAGGAATCCGAGGGTAACTTTTTCACACAGAGGAAGGTGGGTGTATTGAACAAGCTGCCAGAGGAGGTAGTTGAGGCTGGGACTATCCCATCGTTTAAGAAACAGTTAGACAGGTACATGGATATGACAGGTTTGGAGGGTTATGGACCAAGCGCAGGCAGGTGGGACTAGGGTAGCTGGGACATTGTTGGCCGATGTGGACGAGTTGGGCCGACGGGCCTGTTTCCACACTGTATCACTCTATGACTATGACCATCATTCAAGATTAAAATATTGGATAGTAATTACGGATCTGCGATCTAGTAGCTGGGATCAATCCTCCTTGGTAAAAGCTAGGGAATTCCCTCTGCCCATCTCCTCTTCCTTGCGATGTCCCATTGGTTAAATCGTTAGACATGGGTGTGGTGGCAGATGACTGGAGGGTGGCTAATGTTCTAAACACCAATACTCGCGCTATTTAACAATATTCCATGATTCAAATTCTTGTAATAAAATGGACAATGTTACATTTTTTCCACATATTCGATATGCTATGTTCTTGCCCATTCACTTAAACTGTCTATATCCCTATGAAGGCACAAGAGACTGCAGGTGCTGGAGTGTTGAGCATAAAACAAAGTGCTGGCGAATCTCTGCAGGTCTGGTAGCATCCGTGGAGGGAAATGGAGAAGAGACGTTTCGCATCTGAAAAAGGGGCCTGACCTGAAACATCGACTGTCCATTCCATCCACAGGTGCTGCCTGATCCACTGTTCTTCCGGTACTTGTTTTTTTTTGTATCCCCTGAAGTCTTCTGGCATCCTTCTCAGGGCCCCAGCCCACTGCCACCCAGCTTTGCATCGTTAGCCATCATGGATATATTACTCTTGATATCTTCCTCTAAATTGTTGATGTACATGGTGAACAGCTGGTGCTCCCTTGGTGCTCCCAAACTAAATATAATCCATTTACAGTATTCCCACTCTCTATTTTCTCTTGCAATTCATGCCATATGTTGCCCCCTAAGTTGTGTGCTTTAATATTGTTAAATAACTTCTTTCACAACACCTAATTGAAGACCTTCTGAAAGTGCAAATATAACACACAATTAGTTCATCTTAAAGCAGCGTTTCAATCTCAATAAATATTTTTGTGAAACATTATCTTCCTTTTAAAAATATATCTTAACTGCCTAAATCCAGTTATTTTCAAAGTGCTATATTATCACATCCTCAGTAATGAGTTCCAGCATTTTCCCTATCACTGATATTGCACTATTCTCCGTCCCTGACAGCAGTGGATGCCCATTCCATGAGTTTGTTGAAGACTGAGATTTGAAGATGAGATTGATGGATTTTTAGAATGCAGGGGATATGAAGATGGGGTTGAGGAATAAGATCTGCCATGATCTTGAATGATGAAGTAGATTCAAAGAATTTTGTGACCAGCATCTACTTGTATTTCTTAGGCTCTCTTATGTTCTAATTGTTGATCATTTTTCAGAGATGTGTTGTAGTAAAAATATTATTGCATTTGAATGTAAGTATTTGGGATAGCGGTATTTTTTTTAAAAACTCCACTTTTGATGAAACATTATTTGGCTTTCATGTATGACGTTAATCATCCCACCTCCCCCTGCCTGCTACCCCCCACCTTATTCCCTCAAAATATCAAGTTATTCCTGCAGATGCAAGTGACAGAAATATTGTATGCTGTCACAGTCATGCAAGTGCATTTTTCTTTCACCCATTGATTTGACCCGGCACAGATAGACAAACATTTTATGACCTTTCATTGTCCTTGGGTAAACTATAGGCAAAGCTAGGGATTAAGTAATGTGAAAATCAAGTTGAGACTAAATAGTACATTGGCTGTGATTTTACTGATTGGCAGAGCAAGTTTGATGATCCATTTCCCCCTGCTCATGTATAATATCACTGTATCCCTAAGTTCTTTGGCACCAGTACATTTCCACATCATTTGGGCAGCACAGCAGTGCAATTTGTAGAGCCACTGAGTAGACCCAGGTTCAATCCTGACCTCAGGTGCTGTCTGTGTGGAATTTGCACATTCTTCCTGTGATCGTGTGTGTTTCCAAATGCATCACAAAGACGTGCGAGTTTGTAGGTTAATTGGCCTCTGTAAATTGCTCCCTGTGTGTTGCTGGCTGGTGGAATCTGGGGGGAATTTATAACAATATGGAGAGCATAAAGTTGGATTAGATTACTTTTGGATCAGTGTAAATGGGTGGTTGATGGTCAGTGTGGACTCAGGGGGGCAAAGTGCCTGTTTTCATGCTGTGTTTCTCTATCTCTGTTTGTGTTCAACCTGTATGACTGTCTTTATATACCTGTAAAAGCACTTTTTTGCCTTCCCCTATACTGACATTCTTGATAGCCCCACAGCCATGTTAATACTGGCAGTCTTGTATCTAGCCCGCCTGCAAATATTGCTCGCATCTTCTTTTTTCTCGACACCTTCTCACCTCAAATGGAATATTATCCTTCTCTCAGAACAGTATTCATTCTGGACCTGAAAAAGGGTCGAAACGCCGCCAGTTCATTCCCTTCACAGTTGCTGCTTGACCCCCTGAGTTTGTCCAGCACTCTGTGCTTTGCTCAAGATTCCAGCAACTATAGCTTCTTGTATCCACATACTGTATATCAGAACCCACAAACGGCGTTCAAAACATACAATCGGTTAAAATTCTCGATCTCACAAAACCAAGCTGCCCAAACTTTGCAGCATCATGAGTTAACGGTAGCAGCAGCAACTGGTTAGTGATGCAAAGAGAGGGACTTGTAGAAAGGGCAATCTAGAATATACTAGACTAAGTGGGACCCGTTGGGTCCCAGCATCACACGGGAGGGCTGGTCCCCCAACGCAATATTCCACCTCTCCACCAATTCCAATATTGGTGGCCAGTGGGGGGGGCTTTCTTGAGCACTAGTATGGTGTTGTGGGCTGAAAGGACTGGTTTCCAGAGGGCTAGTAAAGACATTGTGGGCCGAATGGATTCTTGGGCTGGCGGCTCAGTCACTCAAGCCTGTTATGCTGGCAGCTCACTCACTCACAACTGGTGGGCTGGCAGTTGACACGGCTATTCCTTGAAAATCCATTTCAAGCAGGGTGCAAGGCCACCAAATTCAAGTGCAGTTTCATACCATTTCAAGCAGGGTGCAAGGTCACTAAAGACAGCGAGTCATGACCTCTCCCTCCTCCATCTTGCAGAGACTGAGCCACACTCACACATCTGGGTTTTATAGCCCCTCCCCCCCACCTGAAGGGGTGTGGCCTTCATGGTGTGATTGACAGGAGAGAGAATCTCAACATTTTTAAAACACTCATTCTTTTATTTTTCATCGATGGGAAAAATCCTCGACACCTGATGAGTGGAGGGGGACTCTGAGTAAGATGGCCAAAAATCACAGCCGTACGTGGCAGCATTTTTTCTAAAATCAATATAAAGCACAAACAGGAAGTGGTCAAGATTAGACTTTTAATTATATAGAAGGCAAGGCAACTTTAATTAGGCAAGGCAACTTTAATTAGGCAGCACAGCTTTAGCATTTCCAAACCAAAGGCAACACAGCTTTCGCATTTCCAAACCAAAGGCAACACAGCTTTAGCATTTCCAAACCAAAGGCAACACAGCTTTAACATTTCCAAACTATATTTTCAAACCACATTAAGGGCACTGACAGGTCAGTAAAACCACTCACAGTTTAGTAGACATGTGTTCAGTGTTATTCACAGCTCAGACAGAGACGTAACCTTCTCGCTCCCCCATCTTGCAGAGACTGACTGAGGCACTCAACACTTCCGGGTTTTATAGTCCCTCCGGAAGGGGCGTGGCCTTCAGGAGAGAGAATCTCAACATTCTTCAAACACTAACAACTCTTTTATTTTTCATCGATGAGAAAAATTCTCTTGTCCTGCGCAGCGGAGGGGGACTCTGCTAAGTAAGATGGCCAAAAGTCACAGCCGTAAGTGGCAGCGTTTTTTCTAAAATCAATATACAGAACAACAGGAAGTGGTCAAGATCAGACTTTTAGTAATATAGATAGGATAGGGGGCTGATCAGGAGAACTTTGGTATTTGAAAAGGATCCCATTTATCTTCTGCACAGTTCTGACAAGCCTGCGTTTACAAGAGCTATTTTATTTTTTGTTTTCTTCCGTCTCACCTCTATACCTATAAAAGTCTCATCTTGTATGCGTGTGTATGTGTTTTTGCCAAAACGCTACGCGGTAGTGATTAAATTTTTACATATTCTGACTCACATGTTTCCCCTCACGCAGTGATCCGGTTCACTTATGATTTGATCCTATATTTCACAAGTTATTGGTGAATAATTTTTTTTTTAAAGACAAAACTGCCTTTTAAACTGACTTTCACACACAGATTCTTCAACTAGCTTCGACTGATGACGTCACAATGAGATGGGCGGGCACGATGGCTCGGGTCGGCGCCCGTTTCACACACAGAATATTCCACCAACTTCGAGTGACGTCAGGTGGAGGGCTGCATTTCCAGAACATTCCTCAAACGCTTCACCACCTCCCCAACAGTCGAGCTGCTTCATTCTGACTGCTTGATGCCCACCCGCGGCCTTAGCTCGGGTCCACGCTAGCCCGTGGCCTCGCATGGATCCTCAGGTCCATGCCCTCCCATGGTCTCCCTCCTCACCGCCCCTCCCTCCCTCCCACACACTTCCCATCGCGGACCAAATATCATTTGAAAGTAATACGGCCAACTCTCAACACCGTGGTAAAGGAATTCAATCCCACTTACAGACCAGCTTCTAAAGTTATTCAAGGTCATTCTCCAACTTCACATTCATGACAACAGCTCATAAACCACAGAGACTTCAATGCACATAGTTCTGAAGTTTGCTCTGAGTAAGAGAAGGACCAAAATTGCAAAGCCATAAAGTTATCCCTTCCACCCCACAACCCCCCCCCCTCCTGTCCAAACACCCCCCTCTCCCCCAACCCCCCCCCCCCACCCTGCCACACACACCCCCTGCCCCCCTCCCACCCCCGGGTTGCATTGGGGGAACAGGTTGCGTTGGAGGAACGGGTGAATGCTGGAATATTGTGTTGGGCGAGCAGACCGGATGGGTCTGCACTTGGTCTAGTTTTTATTAAAAGTATTGAAGATGGGAATAAAAGCCTGAATGAATGGGTACAGTGAATGCAACAGGGAGAGCAAATGGGAATTTAAAAATAGGCAGAAATCTCTAGTTTATTTGATGAGTTGAATATCATAAACATAAGATACCTATGATTTTTTAGATATTCTCAACTTCTGGAACTTTTGCCATATTTTAAATCTATACCATCTGGTTGTTTTGTGCATACAGTTTCCACAGTAGAGCAAAAAAAAATCAAACCAAGGCTTCTGAATCACAACCTAACAAACAGATGTTTCTAAAGACCTGTTGCTCTGATTTAATCAGATTGATTAACATGGTTTAGATCATAAGATGATTTAGTTGCATCAAACCAATTTTGTAAATAAGATTGTTGCTGGTTAATGTACTCAGACTGATTATACCACCTGTGACAATGTCAAGAGTTCCTCGTGCTGTTCCTCCACATTTGCTTGTCCAGTGTATTTGACCATTAGGATGTCAATGCAGGTGGATTTTAATGTCTTATGTATGCCACAGGTTAAAAGAAGAGAGAAATCCTAAAGAGACAAGAGACAAGAGGAAGAGGGACATGTATTAATGCTGCTAGTTTTCAATTCACTTACATGACGAAGGACTTTTCTCTGCAATCTAAAAACAGGTATGTAGAAAGAATTAGTAATGGTCTGCAAGGAGAAGACTTGCGTTATGGATAACAACATTTGTTTTTGGTATGGAACCATTTCTATGGGCTGTGTAGAAAACAGAGCAGTAAGTTGGTTAGGTTGTGTATCAAAAGCCCTAGTTTGATTTTTTTTTTTGTACTTTACTTTAGAAACTGCTTGATCAAAAATCATAGGGCACAAATTTAAAACATTGGGCAAAAAGACCAGAGGAAAGATTAAATTATTTTAAGCGCAGAATATGAAATGGAGCGTCTAAAAAGGCAATGGAAACATAGACAGCAGTGACATGTAAAACAGAATTAGTTAGGCTGGAAAAGGATTGTTTTACAGAGCTATGGGGGAATGTAATTGTAATAACATTTGGAAACTAAGCAACTTTGCTTTGTATTCAAATTCCTCATTGTATCAGAATAAGAGAATGGGAGAAGGTTGAGTTACAATGACAAACAGCATTCTATTCTCCGATGTGATACATGGCTTTAACTCCAGTAACTTGGGAACCGTGTGGTTTGTTTCTTATGATTCATTACCAAACCCTCTAGAATTTTTATTTCAGATCTAGCTCACAGCATTATCCTAAAGATCAGTCTTTAATTACTAGAAACTCTTAGTAATTTTTCCATCCTAAACATTACACTGCAGCTAAGATTGATTTCATTCTATTCTCAAACACACAGAGGCATTGAGAACAATGAGCGATTTTATTCTTTGTTTTCTTTGGTCATGTTGTTATTTGTTATGAAATATATTGGAGGTGGGAATAAAAGCCTGACGGAATGAGTGGGGGTAAGTGGAACGGGGATGGCAAGCGATGAGTTCTCTCCAATTCTCCAGAATGTCAATAATAGAGTTGAAAATCTTTGTGTTTATTCCGGTTTAATCTGACGATTTTTGTTAATATCCTCTAGTGAACACCGTGGAAAATATGAGGTACTTATGAACTGTTTTACATGCCCTAGATATTAAGGAAGTCAAAGGATATGATGTTAATGCAGTGAAGTCTCAGTGTCTGCAGGGAATAATAGAGCAGTCATGAGGGGGCAAATGGCTTCCTCTGGCTTCTATTATTGAATGGTCTGTTTTATTCTGATAGTGAGATTATGGACATGAAAATCTAGCTGGGTTAAAAGAGTGAGCAAACATCTGGCAAATGGAGTATATTGTGGGAAAATGTAAAATTATAAATTTTTGCATGAATATTGCCTGTTGGTCCACAATATCTGTGCCAATAATGATGACCAGTTAAACTAATTTCCTCTGCCTGTACTATGATCCTTATCCCTCTATACCCATGTTCCTATCAAAAAGCCTCTTAAATGCCACTACCACCCCTGGCAACATGTCCCCGGCACCCACCACTTTCTGTGTAAACAAAAATCTCCACATATCTACTTTAAATTTCCCCCTCTGACCTCAAAGCTATGCCCTCCCTACCTTATTTATAATTCATAATTTTGTAAATTATATCAAGTGTCCTCTCAACCTCCAATGCTCTGGAGAATACAATCCAAGTTTTCCAATCTCTTCTTTTAGCTAATATCGTCTATTCAGGCAGCATTCTGGTAAACCTCTTCTGCATTTTCACCATAGCCTCCACACCCTTCCTGTGTGAGAAACAGTGCTGGAGGAACTCAAAACGGCAGGCAGTATCTGTGGAGGTAATGGACGGACATTGTTTCAGGTTGGGACAGTTCTTCAATCTAAAGAAGAGTCTTGAACCGAAATGTCATCTATCCATTCCCTCCACGGATGTTGCCTGACCTGCCAAGTTCCCCCAGCACTTTTTTTTTTGCTCAGGATTCCAGCATCTGCAGTTTCTTGTGCCTACACCATTCCTGTAGTGGGGCGACCAGAACTACACACAATACTCCAAATGCGGTCCAACCAAAGTTTGACAAAGCTGTAAAGTGTGACACCTCACACTTGCTTGCATTAAACTACATCTGCCATACATCCACCCATACCTGAAACTGATCTATATCCTGCAGCGTTGATACCCTTGAGTTAGCCGTTCTGAATCAAAACTACCATGTCATCATGGATCCCATGCATCTTAATCTTCTGGATCGGCCTACCTTGAGGGACTTTATCAAATGGCCAACTTACGTGTATGTGGACAATATCCACTGCTACACCTCATCAATCACCTGTGACACCCACTCAAAAACTCAGTCAGGTTAGTAAGTCATGACCTGCCACAGACAAAACCATGCGAGCTGTTCTTAATTATCCCATTCTCTCCCAAATGTGAGTAAATGTATTGAAACATATTGACTTTAGATGAGAGATTGTAGGGCCCCAAAGTGCTAAGGGGTATAGTGCATGATTTGCAAAAAAAAATGCCTGTATGCAGATACAGTAAGTAACCTGGAATGTTAGGGATTACGAATTGTTACTGTTCATTGTCATTGTCAATGAATACAAATGTAGGGCCTTCTGTTTCAGTTATGTAGAGCCATGATGAAACCGTGTCTGCAATACTGATCTTATTCAAAGAGATTCCTGTCATGGAATCAGGTCAATAAAGGTTCACAGTACAAATACCTAGAATGGACAGGTTATCCTAAAAGGACAGGGTTGGTTACAGGCGGTTTGTATCTGCTTGAATCTAAAAGAGTGAGAGGGGTCTTCACTGAAACGTAATATTCTGAGGGGTGTCGACAGCTGCATGCAGAACAGCTGTTTTCTTTTGGGGGGGAGGGGGGGATCTATAATTAGGGGCTGAGATTACAGCCAGAGCAGACATGATTTTATTGAACGGCAGAACAGTCATGAGGGTCTATTCCTAGTCCTGCTCCTCCTTCATTTGTTCTAGCTCCCAGATAGTTCACTTATATTTCCCTCTTGTTATTCAGTCACTTGATTTAAAGATCATAATGATGAATTAATGTCACCAATAATTGGTTCCAATTTGGAGAAATGGCAAGAGCAGTGAGGCTTTGAAAAGATTTAGAACAACTTACTTAGGACATTTCCAACAGTTTATATCCAATATATTACTTTATATTACACTGTTGTTAGGCAGGCAGCTAATATACCTGCAGCTCAGTCCCACAAACAACTGTAAAGTGTAGACACAAGGAAGTGCAGAATATGCTGGGTTACCAAAAATGATATACATTGGTGGAGTAACTCATCATTCGGGCAGCATCTCTAGAGAACATGAATAGGTAACGTTTTGTGTTGGGACCCTTCATCAGACTGTAAGGTATTAGTTATCTAAATTCAAAATTTGCTTTCTGCCATTTGTCAGATTTTGTGTGTAAAATGGCTGTCACTTTTCTGAATTTCAACAGGGCGTAGATTTCAAAGTTGTCTTAAAAAATCAAAATGCAATGACATCCGGAAATCTGAGATAAAAACAATGGGTTTACACACTTGTGGAACAGTTAATGCTAGCTGAATTATTGTGGTGTGCAAGGAGTGTGAAGGAGGAGAGGGTACTGTTTTTGCAGTCAGGCTACCAAGGAAAATAGGTTTCCTTCAGATCCTGTTTAATTTAAGGACTGTACCTTATTCACATGTTTGGATTCTGTAATCAGAAGAGTTGGGAGGTGGGGATAGTTGGGAGGGCAGAGACAAGGGGTGGTTGAGTGCCAGGGAGATGAGTAGATTTGGGATGGAAGAAGGGGTAGAGAGAATGGAGGATCCTGGATGGGACATCATATATAATAATCACAATGCCCGGAAGTGAACTTCAGTTATGTGGAGAGAGTACAGTGCCAAGTTTCTTTAAAGCAACCTGAATGGTTGCTCTAATGTTGTGAGTGTTGTCAGCCTCAAGGTCCAACTCCCAGGCAACTAGAATAAAACAGTGAAGATCAAGGGGCCACTTATTAGAAGTATTCAGAATCACAAGGACTTTTGTAAGGGTGTGGAAAACAAAAATGTTTCTATGGGGAAGAGTATCAATATCCAGTGGACACGGATTGAAAATAGTTAGCAAAAGAACAAAATGAAGATGTGAATGTTTTAATGTACAAAGTTGTTGTGATGTGAAATGAATCATCTCAAGGGCTGAGGAATCAAATTCTAAGGTAACGTTCAAAAGAACTGGATATTTATCAGGAGCGGGAAAAATTTGTAAGGTTTTTAAAGGAAGAGTGCGAAGGTTTGCCCTTTAATTACCGACTGTGTGCTTTGATGTGGTATGATTATATAAGGACACTATTGAGGGAATTCTGAGGTTGTGTGAAGTGGGATGTAAATGTTCTTTCCATTGGACACTGGCCTCTGCCTCACAGTCACAGCTGGAGATGGAAATGCGGAACTGGAGCAAGGATTTCCAGGCTTGGCTGTAAGAAGCACATCTGTCACTTTGACACTCGTTGTTATGATGTAGGGGTATTTTTCTGCTCGATGTTTTGTTGGAAGACACCTGCAGCACTGAAAGAAATGGGTGCTTGAAGTTACCTGGCAACATGATTGTTTATTGCCGAGTGCATGATTATAAGGTGGAGTGAGAACGCAGGAATCAGCTGCAATGCTGTCAATATTCACGCTGCTGACTGGAGCTTTTTATTCTGGCACAGTCTGAAAACCCTGCCCTGCACCATTCCATTCATGCATGAGGCAAAATCTTACCTTTTAATTTTTTTTAATGTACATGGTCAGAAAAACAGTTTTTTTTAAATCAATAAAAGGGATAAATATTTTTTAAAGATCTAGTTTCGGAGGCTGCAAATGAGCAAACATTCAGCAGCCTGAAATCTGGCCACCCCTGCTAGAATTTATATAAAGGTTCAGCCCACAAGCTCTTGATCCAGCAGCTAATAGTGATGGATTTTTGTGTCTGCAAGTTTGAGTGGTACAGGCATAGCCTGGAATGAACAGTTATCTTGTACTCGGAGAAACTGCATTGAAGACCTTACGGTCTGACGAGTTGCAGGCTCAAGAGAGATTAACTAGCAAGGAAGATGCCAGAAAGGAGAGTCATTATCAACTCAGCCTAGCCCTTGGGAGCTTAGAGAAATAACCGCGTTAATCAGATCAGATCAAGACAGACTCCCGTCAACATCTTGCATTATGGCCGAAGAGGTAAGTAAAATTAATTGAAAACTCTCAAATCTCTGAATATCTTGAAAAGATTATTGGATTTTTTATTATTTACTATTGAATAATCATAATGAGAATACATTGGATTTTGTAGCCAAACTTACACTTTTCATTTATAACATTTAAGTGTGGCAAGCATCTGTTACTTGAAGATGCAAGGAAATGGATTCACAGATTTTTGCACAAATATTCCAATCTTGCTTTGCAGAGCAATGCAGTTACTTCACTGCAGATGTTGTTTGATTGTGTGTAAAATAATCTCATTTTGAAAGCTTCTAGAACTTCAAGTTAGAACTACAAAATAACGTGGTGAACAATACATTTGGGCAATGTTTCAAAAGTAACTCCTAACTGGGCACATTGACAGCTGTGTGGAAGCACAGAGGTTAGGTTACGGGGCTAGCAGTAGAGTCCTGGACTAATAATCCAGGGGAATGAGGTTAATCTAATCATGATACTGAGGATTTTAAATTCAAGTAATTAAATAAATCAAGAATCAATGTTAGTTTCAGGAACCAAAACCATGAAAATACCAGACTGTCTTAAAACCCATCTAGTTCGCTAATTTCCTTCAGGAGTTGAAATGTGCCAACCTTACTCAGATTGGCCAATGATTCAAGACCCGCCAACCTGGTTGATGTCTGAAGAAGGGTCCTGACCAGGAGCATCGTCTGAACATTCCCTCCATGGATGCTGGCTGACCTGCTGAGTTCCTCCAGCACTTTGTCTTTTGGTCGATGCCTGATTGCGTCCTTGTTCGGGGCAGCGAGGGATGGACAATAAATGTTGAGGTTTCCAGCGGTATCCACATTCTGTGAATAATCATTTTTATAAAGGGAGAAGGAAGAAAAATGAAATTAGGAATTGCGATTAGTTCTATCAATTAAAAATCATTATTACGGCATAGGTTATTGCTTTTGATGTGATAAAAAGTTTAACGGATAGGTGTATAATTACATAATATCTACAGAAGCTCACCATTTAGTCCAATTGACAACACCCAGTGTTTTGGATCTGTGACAGTTCCCTCTCTCCCACTTCATTTCTAATTTAACAGCAAGTCCCATTTATTTATTTCTCCTGTGGTTATCAAGCTTTTAGTTAAATGTCTAAGTGCTAATGGTTTCTCTCAACAGCTTTTTGTGGGGCAAGTTTCAAATCCTTGCCAGCCTCCAAGTGAACTTTCTTCTGAATTATCCAGGTTCTGTAGGAAAAAAGAAGCGGCTCAAAGGGCTGGAAGACCTATCTCTGTTCCCATGTTGTGCCTTTCTTGTTGCATTTTCCCTCATCTATAATCAATCACAAGCAGTGTATTTATGATCAGTTTCACTTACTATTAATTTCTGAGCCTAAGTAATGCACAAATAGAGGTTCCATTGGCCTATCTGTCCATCATCCCATCTGGCTATGGTAACACTGCTTTTAGGAAGGCATTACGGGATTTTGGCTCCGTTTGCCTATAGAGGAGACCTATCTAGTTGCTAGATTATATATTGAAACGTTTCCTGATACCAGCAATGACCTCGGCAATGACAAGTTTGTATCTGTGCCGTAAAATTGTCACTTATTCTGAAATTTTACAGAATTAACCTCTGTCATTCCATTTAATATTTAACATTCTCATCATTTCAAAACTAAAATGAATTTTTAGGCCACGATTTCACCCGATACAAGAAGAAAAATTGGATCTTAAATCAACCAGCAATGATTGAATGGAAAAAGGCTTGTATCACTCCTGCTAGTATGTTCCTTCAGAAAGCTCTTTCTCATTGACTTCCTTTCAATGAAATGAAGAATCTGAATTTTCCAAAACCCTTTCCTCACAACAATTCTCTGACACCAGAGAGGACCTTCTCTGGTTTGCTTCCCTTTACGTGGTTCCCTCCACTACGCATAAAGGCCAGCACTGGATGGCAGACCCAGGCACCGTGTTGTGCGATCATGAAAGTACCAGGTTTGCTCAATGCTGATTTGGCAACTTTCTGAGTAGATATACTTTTCGGCTGCGTAATATTTTTATTTGGGCAAATTAACTTTCAAATGTGGTTGTAGATTTATTTTCAATACCACTGAGGACTTGCGTTCATTGGAGATCTTACACTGACTCCTCCGTTCTAAATTCTATTCCTCACTCAATCATTATTGAATGTGGGGAGAAGATGCCTGGTGCACTCAGCTCTTCAGGAGAATGCAGCAACTTGGAATAGAGATCTCAAAAATATCCACGTATGGATGACTGCTTCCCAGCATCTGAATGTGTTGCTCAAAGATTGACAAACAAGGCTTGGCTGATTCCCCCAGAGATAGCACCCAGTTTCCATGTACACATTTCCATAAGGATATAAAGACAATGTTTAAAAAAATAATTATCACAAGGGTGACACCAGAGAGATTACACATAATAGGAAAGATCTTGGGGTTTATAACAACATAGGCTGATGGGAGTATTTAAAGGCATGAGAGATTTTGAAAAGAGTAGATATATAGAAGGTATGGTGGAGAAGATAAAACCAGTCACCAATAAATATAAGAGAGAACTCAGAAGAAACTTATTTTCCTTGAGAGTTATTAGAATATGGAACTCCGTGTCTTACAGAATAATTGAGGTGAATAACAAAGATGTGTTTAAGGAGAAGCTGGGTAAACATATGAGAGAGAAAGGAATAGAAGTTCTGCTGCTTGTATTAGATAAGGTCAGGTGGGAGCTGGTCCATGTGTAATTTAAACTCTGTCGTAAACTAGTTGAATTTAATGACCCTTGCTATGTTATACGTTGTATGCATTTGGTTTGTTGGCAGGAGGCAAAGGTGATGGTGGAGGTTTTCTTTCTGGTGATGGTAATTTCTTCTGCATTAATAATGGAAAAGGGCAGTTGACCATTGCCATTGCACTGGTCAGCCTATGATCAGTTGGCTCTAGGAGCAGTACCAATTCATCAATCATTTCTTCTGCCCTATCTGGAGGAGGTGAGGTGGCGGGACTGAGGTTTATATTCATCATGTCCCAAAAGTAGCCAGGGTTCCCCATTCCACTCTCAGAGATGGTGGCCATATCTGCCTGCTATTGGTGATTCATGCCTGAAGCTGTTGGAATTTGGCGGACTACCATACAGGATCTATCTGGGGAGTAATGTGCTACAAGTTTTCCTCTCCACCACCTCCCTCTCCCCCACCACACCCCACTCATCCCCATCCCTTTGCATCCTCTAACTCTACACAGTTGGATATTTCCTGTTTGTAACTCGGTATTTTGTTCCAGAATCTGTTCCTGATTTTTTTGCAAGTTGCTTGCTTCCTTGTGTACTTCCTTTCCAAGCAATTGGACAGTAAGGATACCAATACAATCCTGCCACCCCTTATCAAATCTTCGTAACGTAATTACTTGATTTTGCAATCTTTGGTCCTTTTGCTTAATTGCTGTTTTCCCTTTGGCCAACCTAGGATGGCTGTTTCTGTTTTATTATAATTTACACTTCTGAACATTTTCATTCAGTATTCAATTATAATCCCCATTACACTCTTGTAAAATTGTCAGAATCTCCGTCACCAAAAGTTTGTCGTCCAACAAACAATTTCACATAATTTCCAGGTGAAATCTAACTGTGTTCTTTTTCCAGTTTCACTTATTCCAGATACATCCTTCCTTATTTTTAGTGTAGTAGTCCAAGTTTTGTCCATTCTCACAAAATCATGTTCTGTTTGATTCCTATTTCTGTTGGTTGATTCCTATTCCTATACCCAAATGGTTGAGGAATAATAATTGGATTATTGATTTAATGAGAAGAGGCAATCACACTGTAACAATTAATTGGGTTAGACCCACTGCTGTAACAACTCTCAAAGTTTACTGTCCTCACGGGTTGGTTTGTATAGCAGGTTGCAGCTTGAATCTTCTCAGTTGCCTTCAAGAGCAGATTATGGTGTTAACTGGCCAGTAGACATTAAGGTCCATTCAAATGGCTCCACTTCCTCTCATTCTCTCAGTATCTGTCCGTATATATCTAGTATTAGGTGCGGATGAAACTTTACATCAGATACACCTTGATTCCATTCGTTATTTGAATAGTGCAATTATAGGTAGTGATGCACAACATGAAGCTCCTGGGCTCTTAACCCAATCGTCTGATCCATGAGATCATTCATTTAGTCTTCCGTTTGGACATCATGTTAGTTTCTATTGCTCATCAGAACCCACAGGCTCCTTTCCAGACCTCTTATTAAGCCCATCTATGGCTGCTGTATCTATGACCACATTGCATTCTGGCAACACATTCAATTACTGCTCAATTCTCTGTTAGCTAAACAGACCAGAAAATATAATACATACTTATAACCTTTTATCTTTAACTTAATAGGTTCCTAATGAACACTAACTTCTCGCTCATGATAAGTGCAACCAACCACGGATGTGTGGCCATAAATTGGCAACTTAACAAAAATTACAAAACTAAAAGGAGACAACGAGAGAACCCAGATAGACCATCCATTCTGTGCTACCATTGAAATAGATCATGGTTGATATAAATCCATGGAATCACAACTATAACCAGTCTCGTTCTCTTTCCAAACACATTTATGTCTTGCAGCAGAGCAATTTGCATTTGATGTGCTATTGCTGCAGTCACGTGTTAGGAGAGACTTTTGCTAAAACAATCCAAAAGTAATTCTACTGATCTCCAAGATTATGGATTCTAGAACATGGTTGCCCTTAGCAGATAAATCAGTAGAGTTTTCATCGTAAAATGAAAAGTAAATCTTCACTTTGTTTCATATTTCTCGTCATTGTTTCCCATTCATGCCATCTTCATTTTTGGTGGTTTTAACATCTCCGAATGGAGTGACTAAAACCATACAAAGTATCTAAATAATCAATACATTTACAAATGTACTGATTTACATGCACATGTGTACCTTGTATATGTGAACTCATGAGTCACTGTTCATGGTTACTACCATGGATCATTGTTCAACCAGAGCTCCATCACTTTTCATTCTGCTTCATGGTTTATTGGGAAAACCTTTATAAGGAAGCTTACTAAAGAGACCAGGGAATTCTGGCAGAATCCGCAGAGAATGAATGCTCCTGCTGCAGTTTTTTTTAGTAATTGATAAAGTGGGGCTCACGCAGGACAGTTGGCAAAGGAAGATTATAATCTTCAACTCACTCAAATGTCTTCTCAGGTGATTCCTTGGTTTAATCATGAAACCCCTATGTAGTAACAGTGAGGTTCCTATCCCTTACAGTTACATGCAGATGCAATCATGTTAGCTTTGTGGTGGTGACTATCTGCATTTATATGACATTTATTTAAGAGTAAAATCAAAATTTGACACCAATCTCACAAAGAAATCAGAGGGCAGTGATTATATGCTAGCTATGATCTTCTATAGATTGCGTCTTTGATTCCACTACGGTCTTCGGTTTTTGCACTATTATGGCTACCTAGTATTACATTTATTAATTTAATGAAATTGTTTGGTTATTATATTTTTTATCTATGTGTATTGCGTTTACGGGCCTGATAATCTACTACAAATAAGGAATTAACTGTTCCGATGTTGGTCCACTCTTGACTTGACACTTGAGCCTATTTTAACAAGTTTCAAATTGCTTTAAAGTGGTTTGAAGGAGGAAAACTACGCAGAGCTGACATTTTGGATCAATATTTGTGCTCGACATTGGCACCTAAGGAGAGAATCACCCACAATGGAGCCTAGAATATCAGGGATATTTGAGAGAGTAGGAAAGTGCAGCCCTTGTAAAAGGTGCTATTCCCCTTTTTTCCTGATCCGGTTCACGCTGGGTTTGGAAGTTAGTGCACTCATGTCCGACATGTGGGAGCCTGCAGATTGGTTCTGCTTGTGAAACAATTGAGCTTCTTGTATTGAGCCCGCATAACACCATTCTCCAAGTCTGAATGGACAATAAGAGGCAGCTTTGGCTGTGTCCAGAATGAGTGTAAAGATTAGTGCAAGTGTTTCTGTGACTGTTTCAAATCTGCATTTTCAGTGACGTTGTAGTCCGTGTAGGAAACTCCAATTGTACCAATACATTGACCTAATGTTTTGAAACAAATGATTTGTTCCTATTGGTCATGAAACCTATCTGATAACTTATCCTTTCATTCCTGATTCCCCTTTTCCCTTGAATTTATCACCTTTGTACATGTGATTTGACCAGACTTGATTTAGTGTGACATTTTAGAAAATACTCCCAGACTGGATCAGCCACCATCATTAATGAATAAAGGACTAAGATACCTCTTGTGTGAAAATTCTTCTTAATTTTGGCATTTTCTTGACAACCATTCTATCCTTTAAGTAAAGAGATGGCTCGTGTCAAATTAGATTTTAAGTAAGTGAGGGACGAGAAAAAGGATGTGCTGATAGTGTGTGATAAAGTCAGGGAGATGAGGTTAGTGTGGAGCGTATGTATTGGCACGGACCACTGATCCTTGCTGAGAACTTTGTGTCATTCTTTGTGATATGGAAGTGTAATCTGGTAGATTGCAACACTCCTTCCCCTGGTTCTGTTACACTGTAGAATTGGTTATCTGGATAGTAACAGTACAGATTGTTATTTAGTTTGTTTCCTTCACCTTTCATCACCATATTTTACTGGGCATTGATTCTTTTTGTAAAACAATGTCTTCCACTGTTTTTTTTCCAATTGAAGGTTGTTATGCTTTTGAGACCATGTTAGGGAACTGGTCAGCCATGATTTAATTGCATGGTTGAATGAGCTGGGGATAACTGAGTGACAATAACTGGGGATAACTGTTCCTATAGATTATTCTCCTCCTCGATCCTGATGCGCCAGGTTTAGATTCCATGATTCCATCAAAACTTTACTAGCTGGCCTCCAACGTTCACCCTATGTAAACCGGAAATCACCCCCAAACTCTGCTGTTCAAACCAACTCCAGCTCCCTGAGCACTCCTGTGCTAGCTGACTCCATCGGCTTTTGGAACAGTATCGTCTCAATTTTGTTTGAAAATCTGCCCATTGCTTTGTTCCCTCTCCCCTTGATCTCTGTGATCTCTCCAAACCTGCAATACCTTTCCTTTCCTTCCCCCCCCCCCCCCCCCCCCCCCCACGCACTCACACATTTTATCATTCACTCACTGGTGATCTTGACATCAGTTGTCTGGTCCTTAAACTCTAGAATTCCCTCCGTAAACATCCCTGCCCCTCTACTTCCCTCCCTTCCTTTAACACACTCCTTGAATCTGCCTCCTTGGTCATCTGCACTAATACCTCCTTCGATGCGCTGCTGGCTCGAAGGGCCGAATGGCCTACTCCTGTACCTATTGTCTATATGGTTCAGTGTAAAGATTTGCACGATAACTCTCCGGTGATACATCCTGGCAACATAAGAAGCAGAAGCAGGAGTAGATCATTCAGCCCATCCCTCCACTTTGCCTCCCCTGCCATTCAATAGATCATGGCTGAACTTTTACCTCTGTGGATGTGTTCCTCTACCGACCTCAAGTGTTTTGATCCCCTTTATATCCCAAAAACTATCGATGCTCACCAACTGATCCTCCTTAGCTCCCTTGGGCAGAGAATTCCAAAGTTTCACTCTCTGAGTACAGAAATGACTCTTCTTGGTCTTGAATGGCTAACCTGTTGTTTTCATACAACGTCCTGGGGTTCTAGGCATCCCAATTTGGAGAAACATCAACTCCACTTTAAACCATGTAAAATAATTATTTACAGTATTTCAATGAAATCAATTCCCATTCTTCAAAACTGTAAAGTATGAAACAATCTACTTAATTCCTCCTATTAGAGTAATACTCCATCTCATGTATTAATAGTGCACCTTTGATACTGTTTCCCTATTGCAGATATATTCTGCACTCTGGTGGTTTTCTCTTTGTCCTACCTGTTGAACCTGTGTATTGTTTGATTGTTCTCATGTATAGTATGATTTGATTTAACTAGATACAAACAAAAACTTTCCACTGCATCTCAGTCTATATGACAATAATAAACTAATACCAATACCAAGCAGTTGTGACAGTAGACTGTTGAAGTGAGAAGTTAAACATGTCCATGGAGATTGTGGCCAGTTGATTGGTGCAAGATTTCAGAACCTATCCAGGAACTCCATCTAAGCCTTCACTTTCTGAGAATTTAGCCTCATGAAAGCAGATCTGACTTCTTCCACCAAGATGTATGCAACAAAGCCAATAGAAGATGTGGTTAGGAGGGGCTTTGTTTGCATGTTCAAAATGGACATAAACGGCATTGTGCAAATCAGCTGAGATACGCCAGGGCCAGAGATTGCCACCAACATCATTGTCTGATGACACCCAGACCCTGCCGTAGTCACCTGGCAACCACTCGATTGAATTGAGCTTATTTCGGAACTTTCTCTTGGCATCTCTCTTTTGGAATCCATCTTGTGGAGATCGTACCTGCTCTTCTTGTACAGTGCAGAGTAATTCTTGAAAGTCTGGGATCTGGATTTTCGAGAGTGAATCTCCCTGTTTACCCAAGGTTTCTGTTAACAATGAGCTGACTATTCTGCTGACTATTATTCCAAATCTGCTTGCACCAATAATTAATAAATACGCTGTTTTACAAGAACAGGGTCCTGATGCCAAGGTGGAATGTGTCCCTTTAAAGTATAAAATCTTACCATTTTCATTTAAACTCCTGTCTTTGGCTTTTGTTCACTCCTGGGTTCATTTCCCATGAACTCCTTTCAGCTTACTAACCTATCCATTTCCAGGCTCCTGTCTGTTCAAAATTCTCATGGTCCCCATGCTGATGTAAATCTTTGCTTGTGGTCCAAAAAATCAGAAAGAGAACTAGGCATTTGCTCACCATCTCCACATTTTGTTTTTCACTTTTTTTATCTGGATACATCTCAAAATGTAAAATAAATAAGCTTTAAAATTCAAGACTGTTTAATTGTCATATTTACTGACAATGGAACAATGAAATTCTTACTTGCAGCAGCATAAAACACATTACACATAGATAATATGTAATAAAGAAAAAAAATCATGAACGTGAGAGCACCTGGTATAGATTCCTTTGTTGGTGGGATGTCAGTGCCTGTGATGGATCGGCAGTGTTTACCCCTTCTCTGTAATGACCTTCATTCCTGGGCGTGACTAATTTGTGATGCTAATGTTAAGACAAGAGATGCATAAAAAAATGAAACCGAATTGAAGAACTTCAAAGTTTTTGAAAACTAAAACACAGCAGATGCTGGAAATCTAAAATCAAACCAAAATGTTGGAAACACTCTGTAAGTCAGGCAGCATCCGCCTTGCTCTCTGATCTACAGAGTTTCCAACATTTCCTGTTGACCTCAAATCTTTGATCTGCAGACAATGCAATTTAAAAATTCATGTCCTTATTCATGTATGGCTACGGGTGTCAGAGGTTATGGGGAGAAGGCAGGAGAATGGGGTTAGGAGGGAGAGATAGATCAGCCATGATTGAATGGCGGAGTAGACCTGATGGGCCAAATGGCCTAATTCTACTCCTGTCATTTATGATCTTATGATCTCATCTTGAAACTGCCTCACCTCAATCTGTCTCCCTCACCCAATCCTACAGCCCTCCATATCACTGTTACTAATTCCCACTCGTTGTACTCCAGCTTGTAAGAATGACCAGCCTCGCATCAACTTTTGTTGAGTGTTGTATCTTGTTAAGGTTTTCTCCTGTAAACCTTGTCGAATTCACAAGATCAGCTGTGGTCCCGATATCAGAAGGCCAGGAATAATCAATCACTGATTGGATTCAGGGGCTGCTGATTTTTCAGGCCTTTCCTCAGAGAAAGAGCACAAAAACCAAAGTGATGTCATCAATATTACAACAATCTGCACAGCAGAGTATTTTGTAGGCATCAATTTAATATGAATCATTGCACTTTTAGATATATAACCGTAGGCAGTTTTAAACTGTGGCACGGCCATGCTGCTTAGCTACATTGCATCCCAGCCTCAATCATGGCTCAATGAATAGCAACCATTTTTGTTATTTCCACGCTAAGCTTAGTCTACTAAATGTGTATGAGAATCATCCAATTCACACTGCATGTGCCTGAATGGAATCAGTGTAAGTGACACCATGTAAGTAGATCTTATTTTCATATTTCTACACAGCTTAGAGAAGTTGTTTCAGCCTATCTAGTCTTTGCCACTCACATACTAATCCCATTCTACATTACATTTCCCTGTAACCCATCCTCATTCACATCTCCATTAACTCAGCCCAAACTTTACCACTCACCGAGCAACCAGCATGGCTTTGGGAAACTGGAGCGCCCAAGGGGAACCCACACAGGGAGAGGGTGCAAGTTCTGGTCAGCCCGTACCCAAGGTCAGGATTGAACCCAGGACTCTGGGACCGCAAGGCAGTAGTTCCCACTGGCTGCGTCACTGTGCCATCCAGGTGTTAAATGGAATAGAAGTAGAATGGACTTAGACTAGATTGGAATTGGCACAGAATGGAGCTGGTGTGAGGGCAAATTGTGCGAATGGTTTGGAATTTACTGGGAGTTCAGGGAAAATCGTTATGAGTGGAATCAGAGTGACTGGAATAGGTTGGAGTGGAATAGAGTCAAAATAAAGGAGAATCAATGTAAGTGAGATTGGTATCAAAGGAGAGCAGGTAAGTGGAGTAAAGGAAAAGTGATGAGGGAAAACAGAGTGGGATTAGTGCAAATTGAATTAGAGCAAACGGCCTTAGTGTGGGTGGAATCAGAGTATAGCAGCAACTACATCAGTGTGTGTGAATGTGATGTATGTGGAATTGAAGTACAGCAAATCAATACAAAGGAGAACCAATAAGACAGGAATTGATGGAAAATGCAGTCGTTGCAAATGAAAGCTGATTGGAGAGAAATTGGAGTGGTATGAGGAAGTCTAGTGGGTCAGGGGGGAGGCAAAGATCCATTGATTTCTCAGCACTTTCAGCTGGGAAATCTTCCAACCAGGTGACAAGTTAAATGATCCATGCCTTTGGGCTCATTCATTTTAATGGAAGAAGAGTAAATCCAAGTTAATTTCCTTTTGTTATTTACTTGTTAATTTAAATCTATTTAATTGTGTATATTTTCACCATGTTAAGTGTCCTCACTTCTATTATTTTTTGAAGTTAATACTTTTGAATATCTTTGAATGTTTACTCCAGGAATATTACTGACTCTGGTTTAGGTGGGGGCAACATTGTTCAGGGCTGTCCAGGTGGTTACAGGAGGTGTTTGTCCAACAAAGATAAGATGATTGTAGCTTGTGTGGATGAGAGCAAAGACTGCAGGTGGATGAACTAATTGATCAAAACATAATTAAGGACCATTGAGGGTGGAGAAATGTAATGGTATTGGGGATGGTGCAGTTAGGAATACTACTGAGCCATTAGCAAATCTGATGTTCGTGATAAGACTGAAATGTAAGTGTCCGGTCTTGGTTTTTAGAACTAATTGCAAAGGCTGAACACATTAGTCAAGAGCTCGGAGCATAATAAAACTCAGTGATTAATGAGAGAGCAGGCTGTTCTCTACAATGGCAATGGTGTGTAGCAAAGGTTGTGTTCCCTGCCCAGTGGGAGGGTTAGGGAAAATGCAATGAAGGTGGAGAATTCTGGGCAGAAGGGGAAAGGTACAATTGTTGTGGTCCAAACAGAATACGTGTGGAAGAGTATGGAGATCTGAAATTTGTTCGACCGAAGGTGAAGAGAGCAACAGAGTGGTGTGTAACCATTGGTAATGTTTCATTTTATTGGTTATTCGGAGGGAAGTTGGGATAAATGTAGCTGAAATGTGAAGTGTAGAATAGATGCACAAAGTACATATATATAATGTGTTTGGCAGTAAGGAAGGCAGCTCCTGAAGGTGTGTTGCCAAATGCAGAGATGATTAAGACAATGTTGCTTTTGTGAGGGTGGTACAGTGTTGCAGCAGTATAGTTGCTGCCTTACAGCAACAGACACCTGGGCTCAATCCTGACTATGGGCTCTGTCCGTATGGAGTTTGTATGTTCTCCCTATGACCATGTGGGTTTTCTCCGGGTATCCGGTTTCCTCCCACATTCAAAAACATGCAGGTTTGTAGGATAATTGGCTTCTGTAAATTTCCGCTAGTGTGTAGGATGTGAAACTGCGATAACACACAGGTGATCGTTGGTCAGCACGGACTGGGTGGGCTGAAGAGCCTGTTTCTACGTTGTATCTTTAAACTAATGTATTTAATACAGTTGTCAATTTCATGGAAGCAAGGAGAACCAATATAGAGAGCTTCCAATTCATAGTATTAAACGGGTTCAAATATTTTTTCAATAAGAATCCTGTCAATTTCCGTTTCCAATTGTGGTTTCATTGCAAAAGGCACAGACCTTGGCTCAAAGAACCATGGTGGAGAGGTGGGATCAACGTGAATGTCGATTTGAATGCCCTTCAATGTGCAAGCTCATTCTTGAAGAACACTTCTTGTCTCCCTAGCAACTCATGGAATATTCCAACCTCGCCCATCTTAACACGATGAAAGTTCCTTCAACTCTGAGCTATTTCTTTCAGCCAGAACCGTTCCAAAATATAATAATTAATCTAAAGCCCACAACTACAGGTTGTATCATTTTCATCTGCCTTTGGTGTTTCATTCTACTGTCAGCAACTCCAGGTTTTCAGGATTACCTGAACCTTTTTAAGGTTCAGACCTAGTGTCTGCTGGTCACCTCGTTGCATGTTCAGTCTGGTTCATCAGTATTACGCTGCACCTAGCATCAGGCTCATTTGTCAAGTCTCAGCTATTCATCTTTGTGATAACAATCAGAAAGTTCTGAAGAGCCCCCTTTCTCATTTACACTGTGAATACTTCTTCCATTGTACTATGCTTCCTTTATGTAAAACACAAAGTGCTGGAGGAACTCAGCAGGTCAGGCAGCATCCATTGAGGTAGATACCTGGGAACTTCAGAACATTTGAGCATCTTCTTTCATTTCCTAATGTTAATTTTATTTGCTCAAATTAATGTTTGATCCAAGAAGCTCTTGTTCCATAGACATTTAAACCACTTACAACAGGCTTTTCTTGCCTGAGCCAGCATTCAAAGGACTTTTGTTTCTCTCCACTTGATGAGAATCCTTTTTTGCCTTTTTAAACTGATGTTCGATTGTTTCAGACCAGTGTTTAGTCACTTCTCCCAGAGTACGCATTAAGTATACAGGCATCATGTTCAGCGTGGATATTGTGGGCCGTAGGGCCTGCTCCTGTGCTGTACTGTTCTATGTTCATTTGTATAGATAATTTAGACTTTTAGATATTAAGCGAATTAACTGGATATGGGGTTATTGCAGAAAGTAATGTTGAGGTGAATTGTATTGAATTTCTTTATTTGTCATTCAAAAACAAGTTTGAACAAAATTTCGTTGCAATGCAGTTATAACAGTAAGAAAGCAACAAAACACACAATTTAACACAAACATCCATCACAGTGACTCTCCTCCAGGCACCTCCTCACTGTGATGGAAGGTAAAAAAAGGTTTATCTCTTCCTTGCTTCTTCTCCCGCGGCCAGGCAGTCAAACTGCTGCGCCGAGGCGATCGAGGCTCCCGATATTAAAGTCATGATCAGTCATGATCTAATTGAAGCAAACGTGAAGGGCCCAGTGGTTTAAGCCTGCTTTTACTTCTTGTAATAATATCTGACCTAGGCTGGAGTGGTGTGTTAGTCCACAGAAGATTGAACTCCGAATTCTCATCCCTGTGTTTAATTTCTACCATTGCCCAAGCATCTCTTTCTTTGTACACTCAAGCCCCAGCCTCTGAGAGATTCATTTCTAGCTTCACCCATCCTCCACTCCATGGCTTTCCGCCAGCCAGGCCTGGGACTGGGATTCCTTTCTTATACCTCAGCACTTGACCTTCTCTGAACGCTCCTTCAAGTCACCCTCTGACCAGTCTTTTGGTCACACGGCCTGACATCACATTCTCTGGCTTAGAATGGTGCCCCTGTGAAGGGCTTGGTGATATTTTATTACATTAAAAACATTAGAGATGCAAATAATTGTTCGGCAGCTGCAAGTTTAAGTTGACCCTTCCATTCTCGGAGAAAACCCACGCAGATCACGGGGAGAATGTACAAACTCCGTACAGACAGCACCCGTAGTCAGGATCGAACCCGGGTCTCTGGCGCTGCAAGCGCTGTAAGGCAGCAACTCTACCGCTGTGCCACCATGCTGCCGGTTCTTGATTCGTAAACTGCCCTTTTTCTCATATTTCTCCTTAATTATGAGTTGTATTATGCGGAAAGCTCCAGATTAATACCGTCTTTGTAATTGGTTTCAAAAAACCAAGACCCAAAGCTTCCATTTCAGTGTAATCATGAACCTCAGATTTGCTATGGCTCATCCTACAGTAACAAACGTGGGGTTAGCAATCCTCTAGGTTATGCTCTTGCAGCTTTAAACATTTATTTCCAAGTCATTACTGAGGACAACATCCTGGAGAGAGAGAGGGAGAGAGCGCAGTAGCATTGGAAAAATTCTATATTTATTTTGATGGAAGATATGTAAATACATTAATGGCAGTAGGCCATGGATTGGTGTAAGCGGCAGTGGGAAGAGGGAGGGGAAAGGCTGTTGGACTGATAGAGACATTCAATCCCACAACAAAGAATCTTTTCACTGCTCATTTGGCCTCAGGAAGCTGGATGCCATGAGGATGAGCACATCAGTTGGCTACGTCAAAAGACCATGAGAGGGAGCGTGGTAGTGGGGTGATTTGACACGAGATGGAGTTCCCAGAGATGCATTAATTCGAATACACAGTCCTCAGCAGCTCCACTGATACAGTACTAATGATAAGTTCCACAGATCCAATTCCATTAAGGTTTTACATTACCAAAGTCACAGCTTTCGATTTGACACCAATGACCAGCTTTTGGACTCTTAGAAGCATTCATAGACCATAGAAAAGTACAGCACTGGGACAGACTCTTTGGCCAACCATTTCTGTGCTGAACATGATGCCAAGTAAACTAATCTCTGCCTGCGCGTGATCCATATCTGTCCATTCCCTGCATATCTATGTGCCTATTTAAAAGTCGCCTTTAGAAAGAGTATTACATTCAAAGAGACAAACAAAAAAGTTCCTTCTTAAAATAAAAAGAAACAAAATCACATAAAGGACACAGAATACTTTTAAATAATTAAAAACATCACTACAAGCGCAAATAACTAAAATGGATGTCATTTACCTGATTGTTTCCTCTCTTGCCCGCAGCTGTAGAAGTCAAAGAATGGATTTGCAGTCAGGCAGAGCTTGTAATTCTTGACAGAACAGAATTAGCAACAGAATTTTAGACAGCCAGAAGTTTTTTCCCAGGGTGGTAATGTCAAAGAATATAGGGCATAGCATTAAGGTGAGTGGGGGGGGGGGGGATTTAAAGGAGATGTGCGTGCAAGTTTTTTCACACAGTGATTGGTGGTGTGTGGAACACGCTGCCAAAGTGGTGGTGGAGGCAGATACGAAAGTAGTGGTTAAGAGGCTTTAGATAGCCGCATGGATATGGAGGGACAAGGATCAAGTGCAAGTTAGTTTAATTTGACATCATATTTGGTGCAGAAATTGTGGACTGAAGGGCCTCTTGTGCTGTACTGTTCTACAATCCTATGTTCTGTGGTAATATATCTTGTACCTGACTTGATATCAATGCTTCTTGCTATTCCCACTCCAACAACTGCAGTCATTTATCAGGGTCTCTATGGGATCCAATTAAATGAATAACCAAGAGGGTTTTGTGGTACTAATTCTGATCATTTGTTTTTGTAGGCAGGCCCCCAGGATGCCAACATGAATCGGAGGACATACACAAAGAGGAAGTTTCTGTGGCGAGTGAGGCAAAAATGGAAATTGTTGGGTCTGTTTGAGATCGACCATGACCATGAATTTTACAGCTTTACTTGTATGCTGAAGGAGGGATTGACAGCTGCAGTCCAAGTCTCCATTGACACTCCCCGATTGGTAAGACCAGCATGTCTATTGACATCACTCTCTGAGTCATTGAAGGTTAGCTGGGGAACGTAACATCAGAAATCGGTGCCTGCTCTCAAACATCAAGATTATGACTGATATTCCACCTCAACGCCATTTTATGCTCTCACCATTTTGGACCATAATATGTCATTCCATCACCTCTGTAGATTTCCCTCAGTGTATTCAGCATCATAAAGGAACGTCCTAATCATCCCCTCTTCCCCACCACTCTACAAATCATTTAAAGGCACTAATAACTACTTTTTGTTCAATTACTGATTTTACTGGCTGTGCCCATGAATCCATGTTTTTTTTACATTCTGTAAAGTCGTTAAAATTTCATGGAGTGCTTTATCATGCTGATTTTTTTAAATGACTTCCATCTCTATTTTATTAAGAAGACTTGGTGAGTTTGCAGAAATTTCCCTTGGAAGATGGCCTGAAAGGGTAGAATTAGCAGAGAGTGTAAAACATGGTACAATGAAAGCAGCTGAATCTGAAATTTGTTGCCCAGGAAAGGTCAAGCAGGTTCATTTGCCACCTCATTAATCATGCATTAATAACACTTAATTGACCCCCCCCCCCCCCCAAAACCTGTTTTTTATGCATGGGTTATTTCCAGGCTTCAGCTGCAGATACTTGTTGCAGGAATTGCCAACATATCTCCCTATCCTGACTACATTTCATTCTTAATCGTCCTATAAACTGCTTCATCTGTTTGAGAAGATAGACACAAAATGCTGGAGTAACTCCGTGGGACAGGCAGCGTCTCTGGAGAGAAGGATTGCGTGATGTTTTGGGTCGAGACCCGAAACGTCACCTATTTCTTCTCTCCAGAGATGCTGCCTGTCCCGCTGAGTTACTCCAGCATTTTGTGTCTATCTTCGGTGTAAATCAGCATCTCCAGTTCGTTCCTACACATAATCTGTTAAAAGCCTGACGGCTTAACTTAATAAACACATTTTATTTTTTAAACTTTAGCAATCTTTTTGTAATGTTAAAACTTAAATTTCTTAGAGCATACCATCAGCCATGTCAGTGCCAGTATCATTCTGGCAGCGTGATACTTTCATCCTGTATGAAACCATGTGTATTTGAGTCACCATGACTGATTACCAACAAAAGGCTTGCTCCTGGTAACAGGATCTCTCCAGGTTATGAGATGTGGACAAGAGGTTGCCACATCTTGTGGTGATGATGTGAAGGTTTGAAGATAAGATGAATGTTGTTTGGGCGTTGTGACTGGTCAAGATTCACGGTGAGTGGGTGATGCATTTGGTGCATTGCCTGAGCACAGTATTGTACTGAATGGGGTGTTTGAAGGTGCATTCACTGACCTTGACAGCAGGGCCATTGGAAGTGAACACTGGGGCTCGGCTCCTGGCATGAACAAGCTACAGAGAAAGCACTTCATATTTTGTTTAGGCAGCTTACAACCGGACGGATTGAACGTTGAATTCTCCAATTTCAAGTAATGCCCTCCTACCACCTCCTCTTCCCTGTGCCCTCACTGTGTGCACCCATGACTCCCACCCTCCCTGTCACCCTGCTTCTTTCCAATCAATGTCCCACATTTCCTTTTCACTCCACCTCTTCCCCCCCATCCCCCCACCCCATCCCCCACCCCCTGTGTCCTTCCATCTGTATCCCTCCCTCTGCCTTTATATTTTACTCCTCTCCTTATCCTACGTTCTTTTCACCTCTGCCTTTGTCGCCTGCTCCACCAATCTGTTAATCAACCCCTCCCCTCACCTGTATCCATCTATCACTTGCCAGGCTTTGTCCCGCTTCCATCTCTCTTTTCCAGCTTTCGCCCTCCTACTACTGTCGGTCTGAAGAAGGGTCCTGACCGGAAACATCGCTTATCCATTCCCTGACCCACGGAGTTCCTCCACCACTTTGTTCTGCACAGAGAAAGCTTACACCTCTTGCTTTTCCCCTTCCCTCACTGTAACCCTACGCTTCCGTCAGATATTTTAGAACTGCAGCGCCTCCAAGCTGTGGTGGGAGCGTTGGAAGACAACAAAGATGGTGAAATACTGTTGCTCAGTTATAGACTTCGAGCCAGAAGATCAGGCTCCAAGGCCATGTGTAATTTCAGGAATAACATATCCTTTATCTGGACATTTAGTCTGTGTCCTCCTGGCATCTTGCTGGAATTCAGCGCCCCATCTAGGTTTTCACTGTGCCTTGTATAAGACCGTCATCTATAGTTTGTGGTACTAGTGAGCTCACCACAGTCTCATTAGTTTCCAATCACACCACCAGCAACAATATCACCTTCCACTTCCATGGTACACCTGTGCTTCCCGGTTCTGTATGCTTTCCCAGGATTTTGTCCATATCACTTGTTCTGATCAACATTTCTCTCTTTCTCTGTTTAAAATGATGAAAGGATTAAGGTAAATATGGAGAATCTCTTTGTCTCTGAGAATTAAATACGGGGAAACAATCATAACATTCGTAGATTAAACCACTCAGAAGCGAAATCTGAAAGCACCTTTCATGGAAAGAGTAGAATGCTTTCTTCAAAAAGAAAGTGTGGCCCCTGTAGCTTCCAAGAAGGAGATCTAGAATTAGAGGAACTGGAAGGCATACGGCTATTCCAAAAGCACCATGGATAAACAAAGTTTCCCGTCCTCTCCATCCCACCAGCCAAACCCCAAGTGCCCCACCTAAGACACAAGACCCAGTTGCTCCCAAATGTAACCAGACATATCCCAATTTGAATACCTCACGCCGTGAAGTTTCACCCAACTCCTTGTTGACTAACAAATACCAAAGAGCCGATAACGTCCCACGGGTTAAAGCTGCCCTGTTATTATAGCTGCTAGTTCTCCTGTGGTTAGAAAATTGATATCAACATAATAAAGCCACAGGCTTTTAATCTCTGGAGAAATACAAGGGTGTTCTAAACCAGATTACATTCTAGAGTGCTAACTCGCATCACCAGGCTAATATTGATGAATAAATATTTACTAGACAAGTTGAAAGAAATGGGAGCAAATTATTCAGTCTCTCAAGACTTTTCCTGCATTGAATTAGATCATAGCTGATCTGTGCCTCAATTTCATTTACTTGCTTTGCTTTTATACTCCCTTGATGCTCATATCTGAAAAAAAAATTAGCGACTGTAAATTGTATAAAAACCTTAATTTCACTGTATGGATATAGAGATTTGATGGAAGGTCAAGATCATGAAGGATTTTGATCAAATTGTAGATTAAACTCATTGCCTAAGAACGTAGAGGGAGCACATTCAATCGGGAGTCTCCAAAGGAAAGTAAATAAATGGCTGTGGTTCCAAATTTGCCCTCGACTGTTTTACAAAGCTGTGAAAATAATGGGAACATTTAAATAATTCAGTATCTTGTTTAAAAGGGCTGGCAAATGAGCTGTTGGGGTTTCCTCTGGGTGCACAAAGTTTCCTCCACATTCCAAAGAAGTGTAAAGAGATGACTCTGAGCACTCCAGAAAACATCCTGGGATTAGCTTTCTTTTTTTTTCTTCTTTTTTTAAAAATATTTTTATTTTATTAGAAGTAAGTACAATTGTGTACAATCATATTTTCACAATACATTTTATGTACAGCTTCCTATTTTTTTAATTTTTATAATAAAGAAGAAAAAGAAGTTAGATAATGAAAAATAGAAAAATGTGAGATATATAGTGTGTGGAAAAGAAAAATAGAGAGTGAAAGAAGAAAGTTAAAGAATAGAAAATAGGAAAAAGAGAATAAAAGAAGAAAACGGAAGAAAAGGAAAAAAGAAGTAAGGAGATCTTATTTATAATCTTGACCATCCCTCGCCCAGTCACGAGTTAGCTTCTACAATTGTGTTGCACCATATGATTCCAAAAAGCCGACAAATGGAGACCGGGGATTAGCTTTCTAACAGTGAAAAATACAGCACAGGGAAAGGCCTTTTGGCCCACAATGCATGTGCTCAACATGATACCAAGATGAACCAATCTCATCTGCCTGCACATGATCCACATCCCTCAATTCCCTGCACATCCATCTGCCTATTTCAAAGCCTCATAAATGCCATCATTGTATGTGCCTCCACCACCACCCCAGCAGTGTATTCCAGGCACACACCACCCACCGTGTAAAACAACTTGCACTAACATCTCCTTTAAACTTTTTCCCTACTCGCCTTAAAGCCATGCCTCATAGTCTATAACATTTCTACCCTAGGTTAAAGGTTCTGATGTCTACCTATTTATGCCTCTCATAATTTTATATACTTCTAGCAGGTCTCAAACGTTCTGGAGGAAACAATCCAAGTTTTTCCAACCTCTCCTTGTAGCTAATTCAGGCAGCATTCTGGTAAACCCCATTCTGCACCCTCTCCAAAACCTCTGCATGCTTCATGTAATCACCAGATCTAGATATTGCAGCAAACTAGATCCTCTTCAATCAACGACACGGTGCGTTGTTTGAAGAGCCAATGGTTGTGTAGGTAGGAGCCACACTTGTCCCTGACTCTGACGGTGCCATTATTGAGCCACCCTGTACTGTCAGATAACACGTCTGGCCTCTCAGTGAATATAAAATATCCCCTGGCCTGTCTCCTGAATAAACGCAGAGGAGTTCTCTTGGCCATCCTTAATCTCACTGCAAACATTACTTACACAGTTTCTCTTGTCTGTGGGTTTATGCCAATTGGAAATTGGCTGCTGTGTATCAAACATTACAACAACGACAATGCTGCAGAATAACCTCCATTGGTTGCTAGAAGCTTTCAGACATCTTGAGGTTGTGAAAGGCATTGAATGAGTCCATGTTTTGTCTTTTCATTTAATATTTGCATTGATTGGTTGCAATATGACTTTCTCCTTCTCCAGGGCTTACTGAATGAACCAGACTTCAGTGCTGTGCTAACTCAGGTGCACGAGGTAGGTTCCTGCACTTTGCTTTCTTTAACAGTAGGCAAATGTAATACTGTACTCTGTTCATTCAGAACTATTGGGAGAATAGAATTTAGGGCGGCACAGTGGTGTAGCGATGGAGCCTGACAGCACCAGAGACCCGGGTTCAAGGCTATCTTTTCGGAGTTTGCATGTTTTTCCTGTGACCGTGTGGGTTTTCTCCGGATGCTCCGATTTGCTCCCACATTCCATAGATGTATGGGTTTGAAGGTAAAGTGGCTTCTGTTAAATGTAGATTGTCCCTAGTGTGTACGGTAGTTCTAGTGTATGGGTTGATCACTGGTCAGTGCGGACTCGGTGGGCCGAAGGGCCTGTTTCCACACTGTATCTTTAAAAGTCTTTTTAAAAGCTAGAAATGTCTTTCATATCAAAAATTCAACTCTCACTGCTCCTCCCCATCGCTCCTGAGACATAACTGCTTTCCATTTTACTGCCTTTGTCTGGAGAGCTCACTGCAGTTTATGAAAATAATACCAATGTCTAGTTTGCTGGTTTCAGTATTAAATTAGCCAAGACATCTTGCCGTGTAATGGTGTTTTATTAGAGCTGTTTATTTGTGCAGTAGGCGAGCCATCAGTCTGCATTTGCATTCTGCAAGATTTGTGAAATGTTTGTCTGTGATGAGTATTAACAGGCGGCACATTTTCCTTCTGTTGTCTGCGCCAGGGCTTTGAGATGAAGACATTTGCGGGACCTGTATTTGCACAGTTCCGAAGAATGCTGGGAATGAGTGAGAATGACTACCAGCAGTCTCTCAGCTCCGAGGGATTCTACCTACAATTCATCAGCAACTCCAAGAGCAAAGCTAACTTCTTCTTAACGTGAGTGAGATCATCATCGGCAGGGAACCGGTCAATAAGTGTTGAAGCAACTCTGCCGCGATGGCTCCATCTGCAGCAAAAGACAGTGATTACTCCTGGGGTAGATGGGTATACTGTTGGCCCAGGAGTGGCAAGCATCTATACCATCCTTACCCACAACCCCCTCTCCATCTATTCTTCACTTTCATCCTCCCCGTCCTTGCCACCCTCTCATCTCTATTCCATCTCCATTCCTAACTCCCTGTCTGACCCCCCCCCCCAACCCATTCCATCCCCCCATTCTTCTTCTCTATCACCATCTCTCTTCCCTTTCAATAATCTCCCTCGTGGCATGCCATGAGCTTATCCTTTCTCCCCCATCTCCACTCCTGACCCCCTTTATTCCCTTGGCATACCTTGGTATGAAAGTGATGATGATTGAAAGGCTAGGGTGGGGGGAACCACTTAATCCATTTTTATTTGACACAGGAATGACAAGAGGATTTTCTTGAAAACACAGGAAAAGAGAGAGATACAGTTTCTTCTGTCAAACCTCCGGTCCTACATGCAGCACATGGAGAGGTACCCACACTCCCTGCTTGTAAAGTTTCTCGGTAAGTGGCAGGAGGAAGATTTCAGGGCTAAACATTTTAATAAAAGTCCTCCTACAGGGGCTGTCGAGGGGGTGTGTTTGACTGAAAGATACAGACTGGGAGATCCAACCTGCAACTCCAGCCTATATTACGTGATCTCAGTTAGGATGGACCCTGTCGGATTGGAAGAGTCTACCTGCTCTCCAATTCTGAGTGTTGCGCACTAAACCACAATTTTATGAATGTAGCAAAGATAGAGGCTTCGTAAACCAACTAATCCAAGGTGGTGTTTCAGCCCCAAGTAAGCTGCCCACCTCAACCATTTACAATTTTCCCAAACAGCATCTCTACGTCCTCCTCTCTCTCGAGTATTGACGTCTCCTTAAATCAATCTAGGCTATTCATTCAGGACATGATGGCACTGACAACTCCAACATTCATAGCCAACAAGATGACTCCTTCTTACTCAGTCGCAAACCGGGCATTGAAAGTAGCTGTTAGATGGAGACTTCCAAGATTTGAATCCAGAGATGTGTGTAATCGAAGCTTGCTGTATTTCCAGGAGGTGTCATTCAGAGGGGTGGGAGCATCAGGGCCTGGTGGGTTGGGGGGTGGGAGCAACATCTGAATATTGTCGTTCCAATGTGCCTTTTGCCCTTGTCCTTCTTGGAGTTGGAGATTATCGGGGACTGTTGGATCTTATTAGTCTTGGTTGCAGCCCACCTAGGAGAAGTTAAAATCTATAAATAAGGCCACAAGTATCTTAAACAGTGTTTCAAGAATCACATCTATGTGGGACCTTAATTAATACCTATGCTAGAACACAATGTCAGATTTAAAAAATGTATATAATTAGGCATACCTCTGACTTCTCCGTATCATCCAACATTAATATATTTATTTATTCTCCATGCCACCATTCACTTGAACTCCGTTAAATACTTTTTCCTGTGTAGATTTGCACTAGGTCCTATTCTGACTTGCAGCAATCCCTCACTTGGTTGCATCCATCTATTTCCCTAAAGTCTGGTCCAGGCCCACAACAAACCGCAGTTGTACGATGCGTAAGGGAAACTGGTACCAATCATTTCATGCCGAGGACATTAGACTTAGACTTAGATTCCTTTATTGTCATTCAGACCTTTCGGTCTGAACGAAATTTCGTTGCCTGCAGTCATACATATAATAAATAACAAAACACACAATAAACACAAATTAACATCCACCACAGTGAGTTCACCAGGCACCTCCTCACTGTGATGGAGGCAAAAGTCTTAAAGTCTCTGTCTCTTCCCTCTTTGTTCTCCCTCTGCATCACTGCAGGAGTCCCTCAGGGTTGCGGTCTGATTTGAACCACCTTCAGCTTCTTCATCAATGACTTGCTTCAGTCATTGCCTCAGATGTGGGGGATAGACACCAAAAGCTGGAGTAACTCAGTGGGACAGGCAGCATCTCTGGAGAGAAGGGATCGTGACCCTTCTTGAGACTCGTCAGGGAAAAGAGAAACGAGAGATATAGACGGTGATGTAGAGAGATATAGAAGAATGAATGAAAGATATGCAAAAAAGTAATGATGATAAAGGAAACTGGCCATTGTTAGCTGTTTGTTGGGTGTAAACGAGAAGCTGATGTGACTTGGCTGGGGGACGGATAGAGAGGGAATGCCGGGGGTACTTGAAATTAGATAAATCAATATTCATACCACTGGGCTGTAAGCTGCCCAAGCAAAATATGAGATGCTCCAATTTGCGCTTAGCCTCACTATGACTATTGAGGAGACCTAGGACAGAAAGGTTTGTGTGGGAATGCGAAGGAGAATTAAAGTGTTTAGCAACCGGGAGATCAGGTAGATCCAGGTGGACTGAGCGAAGGTGTTAAGTGAAACGATCGCCCAGTCTACGTTTGGTTTCGCCGATGTCCGAGTCCACATCTTGAACAACCGATACAGTAAATGAGGTTGGAGGAGGTGCAAGTGAACCTCTGCCTAACCTGAAAGGACTGTCGGGGTCCCTGGACAGAGTCTAGGGAGGAGGTATAGGGACAGGTGTTGCATCTTCTGTGGTTGCAGGGGAAGGTAACTGGGGATGGGGTGGTCTGGGTGAGAAGGGATGAGTTAACCAGGGAGTTGCAGAGGGAACGGTCTCTGCGGAAGGCAGAAAGGTTTGGAGATGAGAAGATGTGACTAGTGGTGGGATCCCGTTGGAGGTAGCGAAAATGTCAGAGGAGTCTGCGATCGCTGATTGGGTGAAAGGTAAGGACTAGGGGAACTCTGTCTCTGTTAACATAAATGGCTATAAGTGCAGATCTGTGGCTGGGCACAATGCAGCAAGTGACATAGCCCCTGATTCCCGAAAGTCTTGTGCTATCAAAAAGTCCAAAGTGGTTTGTAAGTAAACTTTTTTACATGAGTGGCTTGGATCTGGAAGATATAAATGTAAGCTGTTGTATGTTTTGGAGATGCATTTTATCTTTTATTATTACATACCTAGAGACACAGCAACAGCTGAGGGAGGGAGTTATTTTTGCAATTGGCCCATGAGGGTTTAACTCCTGTTGCTTGAACCCTGGGTGAGCGACACATCTATTTACTTGTTCTTGAATAATGTCACGGGGCGCCCATTGTATTCTTAACAACTAACCAATACCCCAGGGAGATCGTAGTGTTGTTGCACCTTCTGTCTCAAGGGAGTATTCCAAATGGTAAACTATGAGGATGTTACTGTTACCATTTATGATGCTATTTGAAGCTCTTATCAGATTACTGCCTGGTAATCAGTCTCTGGTAGCCATTGTCCTGCATATATTGAACAACAACAGACTCCACAATGAACCATTGTTGCCAAACAGGGCTGTAATGTGCTCCTGTGAATTGCAAACATTGCTGAGCTGGTGTCACAGTCAGTAACATTCAGCTGTTTCAGATCTCGCTCTCCTTAAAAGATGTGTATGCTCAACAGGTCCCCAGCAACCCATTAGGCACCTGACTGACATGATCCTTCTTCCAAAGATAGACACAAAAAGCTGGAGTAACTCAGCGGGACAGGCAGCATTTCTGTCCCGAAACGTCACCCATTCCTTCTCTCCAGAGATGCTGCCTGTCCTGCTAAGTTACTCCAGCTTTTTGTGTCTATCTTCGGTTTAAACCAGCATCTGCAGTTGCTTCCTACACATGATCCTTCTTCCATATCCATCGCCACTGCTCTGCACTTGGGACCACTGATTGGCTGCAAGCCTCATTGATTTATTTTTCAAAAATAAACTTTATTCAAAATAAGCAATAACTATGCAAGAACTCTTCATGTATTATCAATGCCTAAACATTCAATAGTGTCTTACTCAGTAGTGTTTCCACCTATTTTTAAACAAAACACCCGTGCCATTTTATGGCCCCATGGGGCGATATCCCTTTCCTTGTCTGACGGGTGTCCTCACTGGCCTCTGCCCCGGATTCATTTTCAATACTAATCTTTATTCAGAATATAAATATCTACCAAACAAAAATGATGCAACAAAAACTCTTCATACATTTCAAGTGTCTTTACTTTCATTAGTGTCACACTCAGTAGTGTTCGCACCTAATGTCCATTGGCGGGACTCTGCCCCTGATGCCCCATTCCAAAAATGCTGGAGGGCAGATGTGGAGGGCAGTGGTGCCATATTGTGGCTTTTTGTGGCCACCTAATGTCACTCTACAGGATGGTAGAGTGTGACACTCTTTACTTCCAAGTGCCCACCGTTGTCAGCTGCAAAGAGCAGATACCACTCAGAGGGAGGTGGCGGTATCTTTGTTCTGAGGCCAGTTTTCGTGCATAGATTTAAAATGTTGTTTGGCGTATCCAATCTCTCCTGGTGTTCTTTACAAGCCATAGTTCTAATTGGATGTACCATCTATCTGCCCCTCCTGATGGTTTTTGAATGTTGTCATGATACTAACTCTCACTGTACGAGCCTGAATCGCTCAATCGTTTGTGTTCAAAGTATTTCCTTTGCTCTCTTGCGTGTAATCATATTTCAGCGTTTTTTTGTAGCATTCGTCATTTAAGGATCTGGTTTTAATTCATTGTGAATCCTGAAATTGCACTTCTCTTTGTCATCTTCCAATTTAATTTTATAAACCTGAAAATGCTGAGAGCAGCTTGTGTCAAAATTCAACCACCTTTCATTTTACTTGGCCTCCAAAATTAATTTCATTGCTAACCACAAAGAAATTGTAGACAACAATGCATAGTCCCAGATAAGGAGACACCGAGAGCTGGAGTAACTCAGCAGGTTAGGCAGCATCTCAGGAGAACATGGATAGGAGACATTTTGGGTCGGAAGCCCCGAATATTGGCAATCTAACTCAACAAGCTGGCAGAAGGGACCAAATGACACAATCCCAAGTCCCCGATTGTAAATATTAATACATTGCTGGGGGCCACTGCAAATGCTAACACTTTCCCTGGAGACCCCTCTAACACTCATGGAGATCCTTTGTAAATTCTGCCTCTCTCCCTAAGGAACCCTATAAATATGTGTGCATTCCTGGGAGATGCCTATACTTACAGTATGTTCCCCAGGGACTCCCAGTAATACCAACACTCACCTGGGGACAAACTGGGAACATGGAAAGGTCTGTGAGACCTCCATGCAAATATAGACATCATCCTTGGAAGCCCCTTCATTACACCACAACCAAATAGAGAATTGTGCTTTAGGTACCACAATGTAGCTTCTATTTATAACAAAAAAACAAAAATAATGCACACATTTGGAAAAAAAAGTAATATAATTTTGGTTCACTTAATTCAGCTTTTTATATATTTTATTATGTTTTGAGTCTGTGGTCCTTGTTCTGATTAATTATTTGAAGCTGTCTGCTCATGGTCACATATTCCCCTTCTTTACTTGCAGGTGTGCACAGTATAAAGATACCACATGAGGGGAAGGTGAGCCAGTGCTTGCATTCGCTACAGTGTACAATTGGAAAGGGCTTAACCCAAACTATTGCTACCCTCAGGTACTTGCCTCAACAGTGATAGGTGGCTACAGGTGAGGGGGAAGGATGACTGGAAGATAGGTGGACTAAGTGACAAAGACTAGGGGTGATAAGGAGACAAAAGGGTGGCGGTGAAAAGAACTATTGGGGAAGTAGTGTAGTCTTCACATGTAAGGGAGGATGCAGTTCTGGATTTAATTTTAGCGATGGAATCTGCTGTAGGTGGAAGGATATTATCAGTGAGAGAACATTTGGATGGTGGTTAACACAAGCCTGCTAGGTTTACCATAATGTATGGGAAGGAATGCTGGTTTAAACCGAAGATCAACACAAAAAGCTGGAGCAACTCAGTGGGACAGGCAGCATCTCTGGAGAGAAGGAATGGGTGACGTTTCGGGTCGAGACCCTTCTTCAGACCATAATAATGAAAGAGGACAGATATGCACCATCAGTAAAGGTTCTCGCATTGGAAAAAGCTGATTTTAGTAAATGTGATGTGAGGTTTTTCAAAAATTGACTTAAAAGCTGGCACATGATATTAAATAACTGAGTAATGTATTGCCACAAAAATACACATGACTCCCAAGTCTGGAGTCCCGTAAAAGACCAGGGCAAACTAAAACTAGCAGGAGGTTAATGATGCAGGAAGCATCTCTGGAATGCCAGAGATTGCGAAGAAACCTGATAAAAGTATATACAATTATGAGGGCCATAGATACAAATATATAAAACCAGAAGTTCTGTGGGGCACAACACAGACATTGTGATTAAAGAGTTGGGATGGGAATTGGTTGGGATGAACATGCTGAGGGAAAATTCTAAAGAGATTTTGCATTTTTGAAAATGGATACATCAGTAGGCCTGGCTGAAATGGTTCTATTTTTTTGATGGTACACAAAACCACTAAAATGATGAAAATTTGATTTTCAATTGTTATTTAATTTTTTGTTTATTAAATGTATTCGTTTATTAAATTAGACGTTGATTGGTCATCAAATCAAAACAGAAGAGGGGGGGGAATTATGAAAACATTGCTGCGAAATGTAACTTAATTTTTAATTCATGAACGTGTCTGCCACTATTTGTCTACAAAAAAAACATTGTTGGCAAGGAGGAGAAGCAGGAGAAAGTCTGGCCAATATTTTCCTATCATTCTTCCTGAGACACTGCAACTATTATATTAAATAGGTGATCAACCTCAAATATGAACTCTGTTTCTCTCCACTGATACCTCCTGACCTACTGAGAAGTTTCATAATTTTCTAGTTTTATTTCAGATTTCCAGCATCTGCTGCATTTATTTTTGGACTTGTATAAGTGAATGGGTTAAAGTTAATGTCGCCCAGTCAACCTTAAGGTTGCATTGGGTAAATGATTTTTAAAAAATTAGAGCTATCAATATTTATTAGAAGGCATGAAAAGATGATGTTTCACTGACGCATACATTTTTCAAGGGAGCAACAATGAGCTTTGATGAAAGTACCCATTTGGCAAAGTCAAAATGAATTTTAAATGACATCATTTACAAAACAGACAAATTAGAGTCAGTGGATGTTATTTACCTAGATTTTCAGAAAGCCTTTGATAAGGTGCCACACGTGAGGCTGCTAAGGAAGATGAGAGCCCATGGTATCAAAGGGCAAATACTAGCATGGATAGCAGGTTGGCTGGATGGCAGAAGGCAAAGAGAGTGGCAAAAAAGGGGTATTTTTCTGGTTGGCTGCCCGTGATTAGCGCCGTTCCGCAGGGGTCGGTGCTGGGGCCATTACTCTTCACGTCATATATTAATGATTTGGATGAGGGGATTGAAGGCTTTGTGGTCAAGTTTGCAGATGATACGAAAATAAGTGGAGGGGCAGGTAGCATAGAGAAAGCAGGGACTCTTCAGATGGACTTCAGGTTGGGAGAGTGGCCAGAGAAGTGGCAGATGGAATATAGTGTAGCAAAGTGAGGAATAAAAACGCAGACTATTTTCTAAATGGGAAGAGAATCCAGAAATCCTGCTGGTGCAGGATTCCCAAAAAGTTAAATTGCAAGTTGAATCGATAGTAAGGAAGACAATCGCAATGCTAGCATTTATTTCAAGAGAGCTAGAATACAAAAACAGGGGTGTAATGCTGAGGCTCTATAAGGTACTGGTCAGGCCGCATTTGGAGTATTGTGAGCAATTTTGGGCACCATATCTGAGGAAGGAAGTGCTGGCTCTGGAGAGGGTCCAGGGGAAGGTTTACAAGAATGATCCCAGGAATGAGTGGGTTGACATATGATGAGCGTTTGACGGCACTGGGCCTGTACTCACTGGAGTTTAGAGGGATGAGGGGGAACCTCATTGAGACTTACCGAATAGTGAAAGGCTTGGATAGAGTGGATGTGGAGAGGATATTTCCATGTGAGAGAGTCTAGGACTAGAGGTCATAGCCTCAGAATTAAAGACTTTCCTTTAGGAAAGAAAAGAGGAGGAATTTCTTTAGTCAGAGGGTGGTGTATCTGTGGAATTCTTTGCAACAGAAGGCTGAGGAGGCCAAGTCAATGGATATTCTTACGGCAGAGATAGATAGATTCTTGATTAGTACGGTTGTCCAGGGTTATGGGGAGAAGGTAGGAGAATGAGGTTAGGAGGGAGAGATAGATCAGCCATGATTGAATGGCGGAGCAAACTTGATGGGTCAAATGGCCTCATTCTGCTCCTATCCCTTATGACCTGATGACACTAAGTTGCGAAAAGAAGGATGATTGGCGTTTATGTAATGCAACTCATGACCATAGTTGGACACAGTCACCACTGTGACATAGAAATGCTTTGGTCACTTTGCCATAAATTAGCACTGTCCAGCTTTGGCATGTCTCTAAGTCACTTTGCAATAATGTAGCATTCTCCAGCTTTGTCTCTAATGACTTTTACAAACGTTTACAGATGCACCATAGAGAACACCATAGTTTAGTTTGAGAACAGTTCTGCCCAAGGCCGCAAGAAAGCGCAGAGACTTGTGGATGTAGTCCAGTCCATCACACAGACCAGACATCCCACCATTGACCACATCTTTGCACTGCCTCAGAAAAGCAGCCAACATAATCAAAGACTTGTCCCACCCCGGTCATTCCTCCATTCCCTGCTCCTGTCTGGCAGAAGGTACAGAAGCTTGAAAGAGCACTCCATCAGACTCAGGAGCAGCTTCTTTCCCTTCGTTATCAGGCTTCTGAATGGTCATTCCATAAGCTAGGGTACTTCCAATTCTCCTCTACACCATTGTGGCCATTGTATTTTGTCTATGGAAATGATGCACTGCGATGCTGAGAAATATATTGTGCACTCTGCATCTTCCTCTTTGCTCTATCTACGGTACTTGAGTTTGACCAGATTGTATTTATGGATAGTATATCCCATCTGTTTGGATAGCATACAAAGCAAGGTTTTCACTGTACCTCGCTTCACATGAGAATAATAAATCTAAACCTCCTGAAGTTGGGATGGGAGCAGGGGAAGAGGCTTTTGTTGCCATTGGCCCCCAATACTGTAACTTTTTATAACAACATTTCTATTTTTAACAGAAGTACTTCATCGTAATGCAGAGTGTGTTTTACCCCGATGAGCGAATACAAGCCCGGTATGTAGTCACTTTAAGTGTTAATTTACACATAAAATAAGTGAACCTCCACTGACAATTTTTGTTAGGTCTTCAGTCTACATTTTTGTATTGTGTTGGACTAATTACTGCTTTTGCCGGTCTGCACATGACCAAGGTAACACCATTCATCTTACAGCCATTCAGACTGTTTCCACGATTCCTCAGGGAAGAGTGAGAGGAATTGAACGCAACTTTTAGGTGGAATAAAGCTTTGAATGCATTAAGAAGGCATTTGCATTCTTAATGTCCTGAACCACTACATTTCCTCTCACCAACCTTCTAAACCACTTAGCCCTTGAGTGTGACAGCAATTACTGTTAAACTGTTAACCAACGTTACTGTTTTTCCCAGGTATGACGTCAAGGGTTGCCAGGTTAGTCGCTGGACAGAACCTGTCCCCGAGGGTAGCAACATCATTGTGGTTCTGAAAGACATGAACTTCGAAGGGAGCACGATTGGCCTGGGTAAAGATCAATTTTCAGTGCTTGTATATTCATCTTCCTGTGCCAATTCAACCTTCTCTTTGTAAATCTCCATAAAGTGACTGCTGTAGCTGTTAACTTTGATACTAATGTTATGATCTCATTGGGCAAATGGGAATTGCTGCTGAATTCCAGGCCACCCCTACTGTAACCTGAACTTCCACAATTAATTTCCTTTGTAAATTGTTAAATCTACAACTTGAGTTCAAAAGATAAAAACTAGTGATCTGTGAGAATTAATAATGTTCAGTACTAGTTATTAATTCAAGATTCAAGAGTTTATTGTCATGTGTCCCTGATAGGACAATGAAATTCTTGCTTTGCTTCAGCACAACAGAACATAGTAGGCATTGGTAACCCAAGGTAAACTGATGATGCTGTTTGCTAACTGATCAACTAATGCACTTCACGGTTTAAGGAAGTACTTGATGTAGGAGTGATGGTGTTTATGCAGTGAATGCTGAGTCCTCATGTAAAGAGGGAAGAGGGGGCACATGAGCAACCTCTCACATGTTCTAACTACTGGGTGTGACACCCAACCTGGAACAGTTTATAATTTACAGTTAGATCTGAAGCTGGGTGGATCATATGCCAAACCAACCCCTTCTCCACCGTTCCTTGGGAAGTTATTCCCCTGGGCGGGAAGAACCAAATTCCCATCAGTTTGGAGGAAAGATGATTTTTCCATTATCTTTTTGACAACTGATAGCATTCAAGAGCAGCTGCGATAATCTCCATCTGAATAGATCATTTAATGTACCTAATCAACCCAAGGTATTCCCTGTGTACATTGTAAAGGAGTTGTGCAAAAAATGAATGACCAGAAGCTTGGTCGAGGAGAGAAGCTCTACTGTTTATGTTAAAGGTGCAGAGAGGGAGATGACTGATGCAGGGTTTTAGTGTGGGAACTCCAGAGGATGGAGCCCAGCAACTAAACTGAATGGAGCCAGTGGTGCAGAAAATCACATTAGGGGATTCAGGAGGTTGGAGGGAGGAGGTGAGAGTTCGGGAAGGATTAGGACCATGAAAAGCTTATGAGAATTTTACGGCTCAAGGAATGCAATGGGGCATTGCAATTCCTGCCTAAGAACCAAAGACAGACACAAAATGCTGGAGTAACTCAGCGGGACAGGCAGCATCTCTGGAGAGAAGAAATGGATGACATTTCAGGTCGAGATCTGCCTGTCCCGGTGAGTTACTCCATAACTTTGTGTCTATCTTCAGTTTAAACCAGCATCTGCAGTTCCTTCTCACACTGCCTATGTGCCAGTTGTGATCACCCTAACTGTACTGTCCTTTTGATCTTTCTACGTTGCTTTGGATTCCTGAAACGTTTTGTTCCAGATCAGCAACGGTCCTGGCTTGTGCGGCAAGTGAACATTGATACGGAGTATCTCCGGGCACTGAACGTCCTGGACTACAGCCTCCTGGTGGCCCACCAGCCCCTGCACCTTGACGAGCGGCAGCAGAGCTGGTCCTTTGCAAACGTCATTCTCCGGACCAAGAAGTAAGTAGCTTTAGAGACACAGGCCATCCGGATGTGGAGAGGATGCCTCCAGTAGTGCCAGAGTCTTGGACCAGAGGGCACAGCCTCACAATAAAAGGACCTACCTTTAGAATGGAGATGAAGAGGAATTTATTTAGCCAGAGGATGGTGAATCTATGGAATTCATTGCCATAATGGAAGCCAAGTCATTGGGTATTTTTAAATTGGAGATTGACAGATTCTTGATCAGTAAGGGTGTCAAAGAGTACAGGGAGAAGGCAGTAAAATGGGGTTGAGAGGGAAAAATAGATCAACAATGATCAACTGGTGGAGCAGACTCAATAGGCCGGATAGCCTAATCTGCTCCTGTGTCTTATGAACCTCCATCTCATCATGAACCTGTGTGTAAATCTTGGATGAACAAGGTCTAGCACACGCGTCAAGGGGCCAAATGGCTGCCTCCTGTGTTGCACAATTTCATGGGTACGATTGATGCTGGACTTCTATTCTTCAGGTGACAGGTCAATAGCATTATCATGGTTCAAGTCCCACTTCAGGCACTTAAGCCATAATCCAGACCAATACCGCCATGATTGAAGCAGTGCTTCTAAGATGTTTTCTTTCAGAGGAGACCTTAAACCAGGATCATATCAGCCTAATTGGGTAGAATTAAAGATCCTTCAGTCATTGTGATGAAGAAAACTATAATTTTGTCCCAGTGTCCTGGGAAGGACAATATTGATCTCTGAAATAACATAACGAAACAGCTTGAGCATCCCCATGATGTGCTGGTTCGTAGGTTATTTTCCATCTGTAAATTCTCCCTGGTATGTAGGGTAGACAAAAGTGCTGGAGAAACTGAGCGGGTGAGGCAGCATCTATGGAGCGATGGAAATAGGCAACGTTTCGGGCCGAAACCCTTCTTCAGACTGGTATGTAGGGAGTGGATGCGAAAGTAAAGGGCCTGTCCCACTTGGCCATCATTTGCACCTCATTTACGCGTCATATGTAAAATAGGTCGACGCGCCATCGCACGCAAATCATGTGTCATCACGCCGTCTGGTGCCCATAACGTCATTAGAATACCCTGCGCCGTGCGGCGATGCATGGTTACGCACGGTGACGTAACCATGCGTCACCACGCGATGCATGTGAGACGCCAGGATGACAGCGTGCGACGCCAATGCGTCAGCGTGCGTACCCAATGCGTCATCGTGCGTACACGATACATCACGCAGGTGGTGCGCGAGGATTTCGTGCAGCACAAAATCCTGGAGTGCCGCGCGATACCGCACGCAACTCCACACTCCTCCACGCCTCTCCATGCGCCCGTCCCGCGGCACCCACACACTACCCGTGCGTCACAACGCGACGACCACATTTTTGGAGGTCGCGTAAAGGGCGCGCAAATGACGGCCAAGTGGGACAGGCCCTTTAGATAACACAGAAGTGGTGTGAATGGGTGATCAACAGTTGGTGTGGACGGTGGGACGTAGAGTCTGTTTCCATACTGTATCTTGTAATCAATCAAAATACAAAGTCAGGAACTCAGCGGGTTAGGCAGGATCTGCGGAGGGAATGGACAGACAATGTTTCAGGTCAGGACCCGTCTTCAAACTTTGTCTGTTCATTCTCTTCACAGATGCTGCCTGACTAGCCGAGTTCCTCCAGTACTTTGTGTTTTGCTCATGATCTCTGCATCTATTGAGTCTTCATTAAAGCAGCTTATCTGACCACTGCTCCGTGACTGCGTGTGGAGCCTCAATGTTACAGAATTGGCCAGGTTTCCCTGTGTTATTAAAGTGGGTGTGTTTGAAAGAAATAATTAATTGACTGTGTAGCACTTTGGGATGCATTCAGGTGAAGATAAGCCTTAGATAACTCCATTCCCCTCTCCCACAGATCGATGATCAGTGGAGGCAGCCCTAGTCACTCCACCGGGACCCCAGTTCCAGGGTTAGTGGAGGAAGAATCGACTGTGCCGGTGTCTGAGGTTGTAAGTGGCACAGACGAGTGCCACGTCAAGGAGGTCCCCAAGGCAACGTTGTCCTCAGTAGACAGCAGTGGGTCGGACATGGAACTGACCGAAGTGTCCGTGCAGAATCGGCGACTGCTGCCCAGATCCAAGAACTCCTTGCACATCATCGACGGGGCCCAGAGCCGCTACTTTGTGGGAATCATCGACGTCTTCACCGTGTACGGGTTCCGCAAGAAGCTGGAGTACCTGTGGAAATCCATCAGATATCGAGGCCAGTCCTTCTCCACAGTCCATCCTGACAAATATGCCAAGCGACTGTGCCAGTGGGTGGATGACCACACAGTTTAGGAGCTCGGGTAGCTTGAGGGAGGGTGGGGGAACACTGGGGGGGAAGAGGGCTAGAGTTCAGAGTGAGTCTGAGCGGTGAGGCTAACTTCTGCCACTGGGCATAGTCTATGACCCGACAGGTCACAGGGTGGGAGGTTGTCCTCTCGAGGCTTCACCAACAGGTGGTGAAGCATCAATGTCAGTCACTGGGGGAAACTGGCCTGTTTCTGTGCTGTAAAATGCTTGGTGTAAAGACGTCAACATTGCACTTGCTAGAGCCACTTTCAAATCAAAATACGAGAACAAATTCACTGGTCACCGCATGGAAAAGCTGTCCAGACTTGCATGATGCTCTAGACTGCCTTAAATGGAAGGGGAAAGGAAGCTACTACCATTGAGCCTTAAGTATAGTATGTGCACACAATTCCTCTTCTTTAACATGGGTGAAGCTTGATTTAAAAAAATACTGCATGCAGCAAATCAAAGTTCCTGAACACATAGCTGGTCTTATCGGCTCTCTCCACACAATCTAATCTTCAAATGTCAATGCCTTCCCTGACTAAAACTGCTGCTCGAGCCAACAACGGGTGGTGCCCACTCAATGAAGGCAGGGACAGGGGAATTCTACATCAGGGTAAACAGTGGGCAGGAACAGAAGCACTCCATATCAGGGTAAAAGCACCTGCTAACACCAAACCCAGTACCAGGTCAGCAGAGTGAGGGAATGGCATCTCGACCAAGATCCAACTCCGTGCTGCCAGCTGATTGTAAACTACAATAACAGAATGGCTCCGGCAACTAATTTGCAGAAGAACATATTTCTGTATTTCCTCATGACATAACAGCAGCCCATCATGTTCTATTAAGATATTTGGACAGTACATGGATAGGAAAGTTCAGCAAGGTATGTGGGCAAATGCGACTAGTTTAGATGTGGCATCTTGGTCGGCATGGGCAAGTTGGGCAGAAAGGCTTGTTTCCATGCTGTATCACTCTATGACTCAATCTTTGCAGTCTCATAAAGCAATCTTTGACCCACACTAATTTCCTTTTAACCTATTTTCCCTACATTCCCATCAACTCCCCCAGATTGGATCACGCACCGAAACACTTGGGCAATTTGCAGCAGCCAATTAACCTACCGACCCATGCCTCTTTAAGATGTGGGTGAAAACCAGAAAACCCGGAGGAAATCCATGCAGTCACAGGGAGAAGGTACAATCTCTGCAGTAAGGCTGCAGCTTCACTAGTTGCACCACGGTGCTGCCCTAAATGGTAACAATTGGTGAAAATAAATTTTTGAGAGTTCCTATTTACAGCAAGTTGGAATGTCTTGTTTTCAAAGGGTGAGGATTGCAGATACAAAGATTATTTGGATTAAAGATTAAAGGAATTGGGCATTTTATTGGAAAGGTACTATTTTGGGGAAAGTCAATAGCAGTAAGATTATTTGGACAGTTCTCAAACACATGGTATGGGTATGATGTCCACATGGAGACCTGTGCTGTGTCGTCCTGAAAATACTTTAACTCCTGCATGAGTGAGTCAGTGACCCGTGGACAGATTTAAGACAATTGGCAAAATAGATTTACATGTACACTTGAGACGGAAATACTTTGCGACACTCTTTCGCTCTAATTATTCTCAGTTTTGCATGGCTCAGTGAGGAGATTGGATTATGGTGTCAGAGTGCTGGCGTTGGTTTGTGAGGAAGATGACTCAGCAGCCTTAAAGTGTAGCCAGACTGATCACTGAAATGGGAAATACTGGAAATGTACAAAATCCACCAGCAGATTAAAAAGCCTGGTCAATGATCTCGTTGAACATCCTTTGTTGACAACCACTACTCGAAAGATTGATAGCCTGCCATGTGGCTCACCTGCGCCCCCATTGAATCACGGACATGTAACTGAATGAGGTGATTCAACACACCCTTGAGGTACTGTATCCTGCAGAACTAGCACATAACCAGGACCTCCAACAAAACAGCACACTGCACCCAAATAGAACCACACAGAAACATATTGGAACCACCATTAGAACCACGGCACCCGAGGGAACCATCTCATATTCTACACCCTAATAAAACCACTTATTTGCTGCATCCGCATAGAAGCAACTCATATCTTGAACTCCAATAGAGTTATCAAATATACTGTACCCTAATGGAACTGCTTCATATGCTGTGACTCTCTAGAACCACCTCATGTATCATAGGCATATATGTAGCATAGAAACACCTCACATATTGCATTCGACAGGCACAAATAATCAACATTATAACTCCCATAAACCTAAAGACAATAGCAAACCCCATTTGATTCATATGACTTGTAATATACATTCATACCATGTTAGGACACTTAGTAATCCTGGAACCACGATTTGGAAATGATATTTTTCCTTATTTGATGCCACTCTGGACTCTGAACCGGAGGGTTAAGGGTTAAGGGTCTAGGGTTCAATAATGGCAGTGTAAAATGTGGAATCTCGGGCATCGTAAATAATTCACTTGCACTGTGCAATAAAATGATTTTTCCATTCCGTTAATTTTTCGTACACGGTGGTCAGAATGAATCAAATCTGAAAACCTTGGGTTTAAACCAGTATGTTTCAAAACCTTAACACACCCGAAAACGCTTTGTACCTGACAGAATATTCCAGAAGTTTACTGATTGATGCTGCACACAAAGCGCAGCACCAAATGTTGCAGAGCAAGATTCCACAACAGCAATATGATAGGAAGCAGATAATGGCCGGCACGCCAGTGAGAACAAACCACTGTTCTTGAAAATAGTAGCAAGAGATTCACCTGACAGCATGTTCTACCCTATACTCTCAGTGGACAGTGCAAGTGAGGGAAAGCCTCAGACTGGGGAGAAGTGGATGTTACAAGGCTGTCCATTCAAGGCATTATTACCACATTAACCCCCGAATTCTCTACAATTGTCCAGTTATCTCTTGTAGGAAGTTTGGATCCAACTGTTTAATCTATTGGTGGACAGAAACAGCTTTATCAGTGAACTCCTCATGGGCCTGAAATGCATCATCTTCGAGTCGGGAACACAGAATCTGCCCTGACCAGTTCACCCAATGTCAGAACTCTTGTCCCTTGTTACCTGGGGACCCTCTGTTCCATAGTGTACAAGGGAAATATTATGAATCTGGGAAATCTGAAATAAAAAACACAAAGTGCTGGAGTTACTCATCAGATAGATCCAGCACCATTCCCCCACCCCAGATCATCCCATCGCCATGGACATCAGGTTTATTAGTCTCAGTGTGAGCAGCAAGGTACTGACTGTGAACTTGGCGCCAGATTTGACCACGTGGGGTCATTGAACGGCGATATTAAGTCTATGTTCCTCTTCCTACAGAGGCTGCCTGACATTCTGAGTTTGTTTTTCACTCCCACCTTCTGCTCTCTGTAAATGTCCCCTCATCCATTACACTGCCTCTGGTATCAGACGGGTGCTGGAATGAGAGAGCAAGTTAAAGCAGGCGGGATGAGCAAGCTCCACTCCTTTGGTTAGAGTAGATCATATAGAAATGACTTGAGTCAAGCTGACTTTGATAGACTCTGCCTCAGTGTGGATGAGTGCAGTCTTTATAGAAAGCAGTCTGTTAGAAACTGATAAAAGCTGGAGAAAGGGAAAGGAATATTTTAAGCAGAAGCAGAATAGAAATGATTTGCTGATCCTGCACGAAATGCTGAGAAGAATTGCTTTATATTCCAGCGGAAGAACTGGCCTTGGGGGTTTGCACCAGGTACTTCAGCAATGGCGAATCCTGGTTATCGGTTACCCATTACACACTCACACAGTTAGGGTCTGTTCCTTCTGCTTTCTGTTGTAGGTTTTCACTTGTTCTTTCTGTAGCTGGGACCTGATTCTGATATGTCAATGGTGCCACCTTTTGGTACATCAATATTTTACTTTATTAAAAATCCTGAGGATGTACAGGCAGTTCTCAGGTAACGAACAGGTTCTGATTTTACAGAAGTACATACATACTTTGTTCATAAGTCAGAAAACACACAATATTCACTAGATAAGGTAACCTTATCTCTACAGCGCTGTAATAAATGGCATCAAAAGCACACAAGACATTAAGGAAGAACAATTACTAACATTTTTGAGAGAGGAAACTAAATCTGAACGTGTGTAGGTGCACTGGAGTTTGGAATTTAATATGGGAGCTTGCTGATGTGTAGGAATGTCCATAAATCAATGTCCTAAACCAGGAAGGGCATGTACGTAAGTAGAGAACAGGGACTGCAGTTTTGAACTTTGCACAAACATGGTAGTTACGAGCTGGGTAGCAGCAGAGTTCACGTGGACATGGTGAAACTCACTATCAGTAGCACCTGAGACATAATATGGATAGGTATGATGCATTCTGCTGAGAAATGGCAATATAATAGAAGAATTAATTAGTCCCTTACTCATTCTTGAAAATGGCAGAGCACATTAACTAGGCATTTGGGAAATGGGGATATAGAATTAAAAAATAAAATTCATGCTAATACTTCACAAATTTCTGATTGCTTTCACTTGAGGTTTTGCACAATCGTTGTCACCAAACTTTAAGAAGGCGGAGAGGAAATAGAAAAGGTTTAGCAGGATGAGAGGTGGATAGGATGTATGTGGAGATTTTGGAGAAACCACGATTCTTCTCCTGAGCGCAGGTAAGTTTATGGGGTAAACGCGACATGACTTCGAGGCTTTGAGGGATTTTAGTAGAGCAAGCAAGAACATTGTGTTTCCTCTTTGGTGGCTGAGAATTAGACATTGTTTTACAAAGTAAATGGTACTCGACGGGAGGGAATGTGAGCTAGTATTTCTTCACTCAAACAGCAAGTTGCAGCTGGTAGAGTTGCTGGATCTCTAGCTCAAGTCCTGCACCTGGAGACCTTGGGAAGAGGAGGAAGACGCTGATGACAAGGCAGACGAGAGAGAGTTCGCTGGCATCATCTCCGAGTGGCATGGAGAGAGGCTGCTGCCATGCTGCACTGGCACAGTTACCCAAAGTGTCACGCAATGATAACAGTGATATCATCAAACATATCTAGTTCTTAGAATCAACAACTTTATCAGCGTTGCAGCTCTGTAACACTTGTTCCAATTAAAGCTCACCAGAACTCCAGTGGCATTTAGAACCTCAGAATGTTATTGCCACTGTCGGAGCAAGAAGGGATCTCGGACATTGGACAGAGATATGGATAGGAAATATTTAGAGGGCCATAGGCCAAATGCAGGCAAATAGGATGAGCCCAATATGCCAACTTGGTTGGTATGGGGCAAGTGGGCAGAAGGGCCTGTTTCTGTGCCGCACAGCTCTATGGCTCTTCAGACACGGATATTTCTCCCAGCCAACCAGCATGGCGAAAGTGTGACCAGGTGACCTGACATACAAAGCAATTCCTGTCACCTGATATTTCTCCAGAAATATGTGGAGAGCAGACACTATATGAGTTCACCCTCATGTCCTGTTTTGCAGGTGCACATGCATTGCTTATTAACATGAATGAAGGGACCTATTACCTAAACTTTGCACAGGCTTGCTGCAAAAACCGTGCACACGTTTGAAAAGAGCACTTTTCCCAGACAGATTAAAAAAATTCCCTTTGGTCCTCTCCATTGACGTTTTGCTTTAAATAAGGAGGTCTTTGTGCAGCATCTTAACTAGAGTGCTGCTGATTAGCAAGATGATCGCAGCAGTTGTGAGTAACATTCCAGCAGGTTGATGGGTTTTATTTATTCATTGATAGGCTGTCAGCATTTGTTGTTGTTCGCCCCACCAATGACCCCGAGTCAACAGCATTGAAGGGTCTGCAGTCACAGCCAGGTCTAGATAACAGGTTCCCCTTCCTAAGGGACATCAGTGAACCAACCGGGTACTTGACATAATCTTATAATGTCATAGTTCCTATTGCTGAGACTAGGTTATTTAAATTCCAGATTTGCTCAAATTTAAGTTTCTCAGTGGCCGGAGCAGGATTTGAACTTGTGTCACTGGGTCTGTAATCCAAAACTCAGGCAGCTGGTGCAATAATTTAACATTACAATTATGCTTTTCAACAGCAGCACTCGGCTCCCTAGAGAGCTAACATGTCAAGTCAATCAGGTTCTGTCTCCAATGAGAAATCTTCGCAAGGCTCCAACAGAGGCTCTAGTTTAATGGGCCAGTAAAGGAGCTCAGCGTTTAATAATCAGTAGTGGAAGCATTTTGATTCACACAGTAACCAGCAGATTGATCTCATCAGTGCATGCTGCTCCTTCCCTGCACAGTGCACCACTCAACACTGACTCAACACAGTGCACCACTCAACACTGGCCCAAGACTTACCATTCAATTCTCCTGTAAATCAGAAAAGGTTCATTGCAAATGATTCTCCCTCTCCGACATCACTGCTTCTACCACAAGTCTCTGCCTCAGATGGGGCCAAAGGTGAGTGCAGAACAAGTAAGTAGGAAGGTACACAAAAATGCTGGAGAAACTCAGCGGGTGCAGCAGCATCTATGGAGCGAAGGAAATAGGCAACGTTTCGGGCCGAAACCCTTCTTCAGACTGATGGGGGGTGGGGAGAAGAAAGGAATAAGGCGGAGGAGGAGCCCGAGGGTTGAGGGATGGGAGGAGACAGCCCGAGGGCTGAGGAAGGGGAGGAGACAGCGAGGAGCAAGCAGGAAATTGTGAAGAAGGAAATAATCTTCTGTAATTATCACCAGGACAAGATGGCAACGATGATATGTGGCCCCAAACCGCACACTAAAGAGGGCCACAACCAAGATTCAAAACAAGAAGTATCATTATTAACCAATTAAATGAACATTTTCGATTATCCCCTCAAAAATCGGTGCTATTTGAAAAAAAAAATAGTGCACTCACAATACTCCTTTTCAAGAACAGACAAATCCAAGCACATGTATAAAACAAACATTTATCTTGAAAGTAAATACCCTCATGTCATGTCTCACTGCCTGACGCGCATGTTTACAAGTCCTGGCCCCAGTTGGCAGGGTCAGGGGTTGATGCAGCTCCCATCACATGACATGGGTGACTAGAGAGGTCAAGAATCAAGATATGTACCAACCGGCAATGGGACAGTGAAATTCTTACTTGCTGCAACTTAACAGGCTTGTTAACGCAATAACACACGCAAATATATAATAATCAATAATAACCATAATACTAGATAACCATAATAATGCAAAACCAAAGTCTGTTGGACAACCAAAGACACAAAGGTCCGTGTAGCAGATCATAGTTGCTGAGGTAGTAGTTACCGTTGTACAGTAATAATAATAATAATAATACATTTTATTTGTGGGCGCCTATACAAAAGTCTCAAGGACACCTTACAGAGTTTAACAAAGAAACAAATAATCGGGGTAAAATAAGTTATAAAGACATCACCAATACACAAATGAAAGACAGAATTCAATCCAAAGACACAAAAAAGAAAATCAGAAACACAATGTGAGGAGAGAGCAGCGGCAGCTAAACCGCGCCAGCGTCCACTCTCCCCTCCGACCGCCATCTTGGACACAGACTAACATAGACACAACACACAAAAATCATCCCCCCACAATGGTTACCACTGTGGGGGAAGGCACAATGTCCAGTCCCCAACCCCAGTTCACCCAAAGTCAGGCCTATTGAGGCCTCCGCTATTGCCTCTACGGAGGCCCGATATTCCTGGCCGTTCTCACCGGGTGATATTGCCCCGGCGTCGGGAGAGTCCTCTCAGCGGCTGGGCCACCTGGAACGGCCGCATTCCTCACCGGAGGCCGCAGCTACCGAAGCCGACAGTAGTTTAGTTTATGGTTGTCACATGTACCTAGATACAGTGAAATGCTTATGTTTTCATGCTATCCAGTCAAGAAAAAGACTACATGAATACCATCAAGCCATCCACAGTGCTGAGTAAAGGATGAAGGGTACAACAGTATACAAGAGTATAAGAGTATTCAAGAGTAGAGTCTTATGGCTGCTGGAAAGAAGCAGGACCTGGTGAACCACAGTTTTCAGACTCTGGTGCCTTCTTCCCAATGGTAGTAGTGAGATGAGAGCCTGGCCAGATTGGTGTGGGTCTTTGATGATGTTGGCTGCCATTTTGAGGCAGCACCTCCTGTAGATACCTTCGATGATGGAGAGGTCAGTAACTGTGATGGACTGGGCAGTGTCAACCACACTGCAGCTCCTTTGTCCGTGGGCGTTCGAGATGCCGATGCAACCAGTCGACATGCACTCTATCGTGCACCTGTAGAGAGTCGATGGAGTCCGATGGATGACTAGTCTGGGGTGGCTGGTTGCGCAGCACAAGTGGCCTTCCTGCCTGAGAGGCTGTAAAGCCAGCTGAACTCTTCCTGGCAACTTCAGCTTAAATGAAGGAGATAAATGCTTAACATTTTGTGCATGCAGAGAGTGGTGGACACAATCCTCCCCACCATTGAAAGCATGTACGTGAGGCACTGCCACAAGGCGGCGCCATCTATCATCAAGGATCCCCACCATCCAGGCCATGCCCTCTTTTCACTGCTACCATCGGGCAGAAGGTGCAGACGTCTGAAATCACGCACCACCAGGTTCAGGAACGGCTATTTTCCTACAACCATCAGATTCTAGAACTCATCTGTTTAACCCTAATCCTACCTTGACAATGGAACACTATGGACCACCTTTTGCATTATCATGGACTTGTTCATTTTTTTCCAATAGTGTTTTGCATTAATGTCTTGGTTTTTTTTGTAGTCTTTCACCTTTTAGGAATATTGTGTAAAATTTATACATAACTTGTTTCTGAGTATTTGAGTCTATGTGTCGGTGAAGCTGCTGCAAGCATGATTTTCAATGGACCTGTCCCTCATCATCGAAGGTAGACACAAAATGCTGGAGTAACTCAGCGGGACAGGCAGCATCTCTGGAGAGAAGGAATGGGTGACATTTTGGGTCTTGACCCTTCTTTAGACCCTGAAGAAGGGTCTCAACCCGAAACATCACCCATTCCTTCTCTCCAGAGATGCTGCCAGTCCTACTGAGTTACTCCAGCATTTTGTGTCTACCTTCGATTTAAACCAGCATCTGCCGTTCTTTCTTACACATTTTGTACCTCATCATCCTTTTGCAAATGATAATAAACTCAACATGACTTGACGAGTTTGAGAGAATGATGGGAAGCAGCTCGAGCTACATCATCCATAGCCCACTACCCTGACCTTTAACTCAAGCCCCAGCCCAACCCAGTCAGAGCAGCCTCACCGCCAGACTCAGCTCTCAGCCTCTGACAGTGCACCCAGGTTTTGCAAAGGAGCCGGAGGTAGATATTTTTTAGCCAGCAAGTTGGGATCTGGAACGTAATGGTTTCAAATTCAATTGGATATTTGCCTAATATCCGGAAAAAAATTACGAGGACAATGGTGAGAGGGCAATCAAATGGAAATAATTGGAAAACTCATTCAAAGAAATAGCATGGGCCAGGGACTCATTTGTTGGCTCTGATTGCTTCAACTACAGCACTTAAATCTAGAGTACAGAATGTTCCCGTTGAAAGTATTAAAGATCTTTTTTTCAAAATCATAACATATAATTTAACATTGTAAATCGCATTCAATCCGAGGTACTGTAGAGGCCTTCTGCTCCAACTAGTCCCATTATGTTCCATATGAGACTCTTCTCACCTGTCTTCATTTAATTCCACCAATAAATCCTTATGCTGATTCATCCCTCTTGCATTTATTCATCCTCCCCGTGTGCATCATCAGTATTTGGCTTTAACCACTGCACATGGTCGCAAGTTCAAAACGGTAACCGCTCTCCGGATGGAGATGTTTTCTTGAATCACTGTTGCATTTACCACAGACTCTCGGATATTTACTGACCTTAGTTTTAGGTGTTCCCTGAGTGGAAACATTTCTATACCACCATTATAAGGGACTTGTGCCCAATAAATGCCGTGCCGTATACTCTCTCGTGGTCAAGAAATAAATGATACAGACACCGAATAGACATCAATCCCCCTCAGAATAGTGAGACACAGGCCCTTCTTCTTTCATGTCCATCTTCCATGTTTCAAATGTTGACATCGCTGTCATTGTCCATCCTGAAAAGGACGCAAGCTTCCGGCGACAATCAGTGGGAGCCATCACTTGTTGCAATAGATGATAGTGGTAGCGGAATTAGCTCGGGATACTTCCAGTTTCCAGCCCCGCGATGTGGACGCTTCTGCTATGGCCAGACACAGGCTGGGCCCACACATAACATGGTTATAAGACAGTTCCTACAAACTGACTAGTCAGCAAACATTACTCTAGGTGCTTAAAAAGTGTGACTTGAACCATTCAAGAACACAAGAATGTAAGAAACAGCAGGAGTGGGCCATTCGGCCCTTCAAGCCTGCTCTCCATTCATTGTGCAAGGCTGATCCATCTCTAGCTTTTCCAATAACTTGTGATGGCGTTTTTTCCTGTGCTGCCTGCCCAACTCCTCACCCGCCGGGGCAGTCCCTCTCCATCTGCCCCTTGGTTTAGAACACTTCCTTTTATGTGATATCCTCAGTGGTGAATGTGCCCCTGGAGGTCTGGCCTCTGCTGCAGCTCCAGAACAGGAGCAGCTGTCTCAGCCGGAGACACTTGCTGCACCTGGTGCACCAGGACCTGCTCGAATATTGGATGGATCTGTGAGCTCTTCCGTGAAACAGGATAAGGTCATAAGTGAATTAGGCCATTCGGCCCATCAAGTCTACTCTGCCGAAGGTAGACAAAAATGCTGGAGAAACGCAGCGGGGCAGCATCTATGGAGCGAAAGACTAGGTGATGTTTCGGGTCAAGACCCTTCTTCAGACATTCAATCATGGCTAATCTATCTCTCCCTCTTAACTCCATTCTCCTACCTTCTCCCCATAACCCCTGACACCCGTACTAATCAAGCTGAGCTGCCCAGCCACACTTCACCCTCACTAATAACCTATAAACTAAAATACTGACAGAATATACCAGCCCACTTTTGACTTGCACCGAATTGAACCCAAATGCTGAGATACTCCTGTGGACCCCACTCACCATCACCCCTCCCTCATTCACCAGCACCTGCATACTGATGACCACAGCACTCAAAGGAACATTATATAGAACAGTACAGCTCAGGAATAGGCCTGTCAGCCCACAATGTCTGTGCCGAACATGATGCCAAGTTAAACTAATCTCTTCTGCCTGAACGTGATCCACATCCCTCCATTCCATGCAGAAGTGACAGGCGGCTGGCGAGTCCCTTATAGAGAGACCTCCACTGAGGACCACTCCCGCCGTCAGGTGGTAACACTGTGGGAGGGGCAGTACCGAGCGAGTGCCGCACTGTGGGAAGGGTGATACTGAGGGAGTGCTGCACTGTCAGAGAAGGAGTACTGAGGAAGCGTGCCCCTGTCAATCTGCAGAATGACCAGCATCTGTGACCAGTTAGAACCAGCTTCAGGAAGACAGATTCAACGTAGGAAGCGCAAGGCCATGTTCTTTGTAATCCCTCAAAAGGTCCACAGTCAGGGGTGACTTCCTGAATTGTCGTTGATCTGGTTCACTGGGCCCATGGGCTGGTGGATCGGCAAGCTTCAGCAGTGGCTGGGACAGTGGTTTCCGTGTTCCCTCTTGCTGGCAACAGGAACCTGGTCACCAGGTGTAAGGAGGCCTTAGGTTTACTGCACGTGGCACAGGGGTGACCGCTACCCTCTCCTGAGCCAGGACATTGCCTGAGCCATCTGCCATTTCATCCAGAGATTCACGATGGAGGGTGTCTGATGCACAAGTTCCCAGACACCCAGGAGAGAGCACTGGATGACATGGGGGAGAGAGTACTGCATAACACCCAGGGGGGAGCTGCAGGTGACACTGGGTGGTGAGAGCACTGGGGGACACTGGGTGGGGAGAGCACTGGGTGACACTGGGTGGCACCAGGGGAGGGCACTGGGTGACACTTGGGGGAGAGCATTGGGTGACACTCCGAGGAGAGCATGCCCAGCATGCTGTTCCTAGGGATGCACACAGTGACAGACATGGCTTCCTCCTGTAAGATCATCAGCTCGGTGAACGATGCACTGTGCTCTGCCCAAAACCCATTGGTCTTCTGGTGCAATGAGATATCCATAAGGGAATGCTGGCACCTGACACATTCCAGGCTCCTGGAATATGTGCTGAGAGAAACACCAAAGCTTGGTGCAGCCAAAGCAAAAGGTTAATTCCCGGGATGGTGGGACTGTCATATGCTGAGAGAATGGAACGGCTGGGCTTGTACACTCTGGAGTTTAGAAGGATGAGAGGGTATCTCATTGAAACATATAAGATTGTTAAGGGTTTGGACACACTAGAGGCAGGAACCGTGTTCCCGATGTTGGGGGAGTCCAGAACCAGGGGCCACAGTTTAAGAATAAGGAGTAAGCCATTTGGAACGGAGACGAGGAAACACTTTTTCTCACAGAGAGTGGTGAGTCTGTGCAATTCTCTGGCTCAGAGGGCGGTGGAGGCAGGTTCTCTGGATGCTTTCAAGAGAGAGCTAGATAAGGCTCTTAAAAATAGCGGAGTCAGGGGATATGGGGAGAAGGCAGGAACGGGTTACTGATTGGGGATGATCAGCCATGATCACATTGAATGGCGGTGCTGGCTCGAAGGGCCGAATGGCCTCCTCTTGCACCTATTGTCTATAAAAGCTTTTGGGGGCAGGACTTCAGTCTAAGGTCCTGCCACGAATAGACATCGAGGGGCTGGCCCTGTGTAATATCCCTGCAGATACTCAGAGGGTGCATTGTTCAAATAGACCACTGAGCATTGTTGCACTGTACACAAAATGAATTAACTAGAGATACTGTGAATGTAAAGAAAACCATCCAATATTTTATTTTTCCTGTATCCATTTTATATGAATAAAGATTAATTTTGAAATTTAAAATATGCCCAACATGCCTAGAATGAATTGTAAAAGCTCCATAGAAAGCTATGACGAAGTCTAAAGAATGCGTCTGAAGAAGGGTCTCGACCCAAAACGTCAAATCAATGTTCTCTAGCGATGCTGAGTCACTCCATCACTTTGTGTCCTTTTGTGTATTCACCAGCATCTGCAGTTCCATGTTTCGAATCTCACTGTACCTTAATTGGTACATGTGACAATAAACTGACCTTGAAACCTTGAAAGCTACGTCTTGCCCACCATAAAACAGACAATAGAGACACAAGAAACTGCAGATACTGGAATCTTGAGCAAAACACAATGTGCTGGAGTCTCAGTCTGAAGAAAGGTCCCAACCCGAAACGTCATGTGCTCATTCCCTCCACAGATGCTGCCTGGCCCACTGAGTTCCTCCAGCACTTTGCGTTTTGCCTAAAATCTTTGATTTCACAACCACGGTTTCCGCTTCTTAACGGCCCCTGCAATACTCTGGGCATTTCTGAAACTTGCCAGAGGCTCTGTTTGAATTTATGTTATTATATAACCCCAGGCTTCATCAAATTTGTCAAAAATATTTCAGCTTTGTTATGATTAAGTAGTTAATATTCTACATATGAGAATATTTTTCAACTGTTTGTGTAATGTGGAAGAGTATCCAGTTGGCAACAGACCAAAGTAATTAAAAAGCTTGTGCAGCCCAGGCAAGAATCACTTGAAATTGGTTTTAAGATGCCCCAAGATGCAAGATTTTGAATACCTTTTTGAAAGAAAAGCACTGTTTTACTTTATTAATCTGTTATTACATCTGCTGTTAACAATACACCCTGGGCTGCAGCCATTTTCTAAATAAGAGGTTCAAGCTTTTGTAGACACACTGATCAGTCATATTTCACGTTATTTCATACACTGTATACAAGGAGATCATTCAGCCCATTGAATCTATGCCGGCTCTTGGTGCATCCTCATTAGTCCCATTTGCCTACTTATTTCCCAGATCTAGTCATTCACACACACAGCTTAACACCTTCCCAATTCTCCCACAGTTTTGCTCTCCCACACCCTTCTACCAGGAAAAAAAAACAGGGGCAGACTCCCCCGTTTCTGACCGTGGGTTCCACGAGCTTCCGCATCTAACACATCAATATCTGACTTTTCAACCAGCTTCAAACTGATCCCCCTCCCCCCACATCCCATCTACACAGGTTTGCCCCTCTCTGTCCCACGATATTTCACACTCCATCTTCCTTTCTTATCAGATTCCACCATTTGCACCCTTTCTGTCCTCCATTTATGGCCTCCAGCCTTGGTTACTATTTCCACCCTCCCCCCCCCCCCCCCGCCCCC